>JAMPIV010018173.1:197500-296850 GCA_024509875.1 Oreohelix idahoensis
GCATATTTTTATTAACATTAATAAATGTTTGGTTCCTCCATCGGAGTGCTTGGCAGGTTACATATACAAACTAGGCACGTATTGATTCCATACACATTAGAGAAAAAGAAAGGAAGAGGGGCAGAAGGGGGGGGGGAAACAAAAGTCAGTTCCCACACATACAACAAGCACGTAAAGACATTGACTTTTAACTAACTTTCTGTATTCGCTACACAACCAGACATTGACATTGGGAACTCTTATGAATGTTCCACTACCACCGCATTGTTATTTCCCTCTTACTTAAACGTTAAGATACATTTATGCGATTTATCTAAGGGACGTAATTTTTTATTACAAGGGGAGTAATTTGCATGGAAAAGTTAGTCAAAATTTTTAAAAATTTGAAAGTTAATTTATATAATTTTGCTTTTAACTTTTAATAGCAAAGAAGGAAATAACAAAATGTTTCAAATTCCGAAGAACATATTTCTGCAGTTTGATGGTGTTTAATAAATATACAGTTATATTTTGTATGGGATAAATAAATGCGTGCTAGGCTTATTACACGTCAGTAAATATATATAACACGAGGTTCTTTTGAAGTACAATACTGAATTATAAATGTTTGTGTATTTTTGACCGGCACAATGTGCTGCCTAAAGTAAAGTGGAGAGCTGTGTTCGACAAGCCCACTTGTAGCCCGAAAACGACCATAAGTCCCTACCAACCTTCTTAACCAAATGTAACACGAGCAAACATTGCATAGTGACTTGAATGGGCATTAAAATATACAGAGTCCACCACATCTATAATAGTCTCTCAATTCACACATTTAGTCTCATTGTATGGCTATGAAACATACAGAACAACGAAGACGTTATAATCCGCAGTGGTTGAATCACACGTAACCGTATTTTTCCATTGATAAGTCGTCTTTAGTGCGTCGCGTTATCTTCTTCATCTTTGATCCTGAGCCGCCGACCGTCAAAGCAGTCAGTGGCCATCAGCATCGCGTTATAGACTAACCATAAATCCTAACGCCCTGTCCTTACATGTTATCATGGTCAAGTTTTGTGTAATGTTGTTGCTAGGCATTCGTTTCATTTAACAAAAATAAAAATTGGCGAAGCGCATCCCGTTCAACATCTTCTTCTTCTTCTTCTTCTTTGATCCATAGCCGTAGACCGTCAAAGCAGTCAGTGGCCATCACGGCTGGTGGCGTCTTGTAGGGCAACAACAAATTGATTCCACTTTGCTCGGTCGGTGGCCATCCTTCGTACAGTGCCCCAACTCTGGTTCATTCTTTGCATCTCAGCCTCCACAGTCCTCCACCAGGTTGTTTTTGGTCGGCCTCTCTTTCATTTTCCTTCAGGGGTCCATAGCATAGCTGTTCTTGTGATGGCATCGGTTTCTCTTCTGAGGACATGGCCAACCCAGCTCCAGCGTCTGCCAGCTATGATGGTGTGCATGTCCTTCTTCTTGCTCCGAATAAGCAGATCTTGGTTGGTGATGGTATTCGCCCGAAAGATTCGGAGAATTTTTCTTAGGCATGTTGTGTGAAAAGAGGACGATTTCGACATTTCCTTCTCTGTAACTCTCCAGCTTTCCGCACCATAGAGAAGCACAGAAAGTACACAGCTCTGATATAATCTTAAATTTTGTGCTTGTGCTGTACTGAAAGAACTTCCAGATGTTGTTTAGACTAAAAAAGGCTGTTCTTGCTTTGTTCATTCTGTTGTTGATGTCTTTGCTTGCCCCGCCGTCTGGTGTTACTGTGTATCCTAGGTATGTGAAGGTGTCTGTCAGTTCCAGTTGCTGATTCCTTACTGATATGGGCTCACTGTTGCTCACATTGAGTGTCATGACCTCAGTCTTCTTTAGATTGATGTTCAAGGCCACCTGCTGGCTATACTTATTAAGTCTATCCGGTTTTTCCTGGATCTGTTGATGTGAATGTGCTAGTAGTGCAGTGTCATCTGCATATTCCAGATCTTCCAATGTAGAAAATGTAATCCATCTTATTCGTCTTGGACTGCTCTCTGTTGTCTGTCGCATCACCCAGCCTATGACTGTTAAAAATAGAGTGGTTGATAAGGGGCATCCCTGTGGTACACCTGTCTTCACCTCAAAGGTTAGGTTGCTCTGCCCAACGCTACACGTAAAGTTGGCATCGAGGCTTTTTATAATTGACACTATGCAGCTTGGAATTCCATAAGCCCTCAGTATTTTCCATAAACTGTCCCTATGTATATTGTCAAAATCCTTTTCAAAATCAAATAATTTATGTACAGCTGTCTTTGCCATACTGAGCACTGCTCTATAATGTTCCTGAGGGTAAATATATGATCTACACATCTTCTGTTTTTTCTAAATCCTACTTGTTCTTTCCTCAGTTTGTGATCTACTGCTTTTGAAATTCTCTGTATAATTATCTTGCCTATTGTTTTGCTAGGAACTGAGAGAAGAGTTATTCCTCTCCAATTATTGCAGTCCGCAAGATCTCCCTTCTTCGGCAATTTGACAATTATTCTTTTGTTCCACTCTGATGGTGTTGTTCCTGTTTTCCAGACTTGTGCAAATAGTGGTTCTAATAGTTCTGCTGCTAGCTCATGGTCTGTCTTAAATAGCTCTGCATTTACGTTATCATGGCGAGGAGCTTTTCCATTCTTTAACACTTTAATTGCTGTGATGATTTCTTCTTTTCGTGGAATGTCTGTATTAACATCTAGACCGTTTTCAGCCTCAGGAACATTCAACTGTGTTTCTGGTGGTTCCTTGTTCAGAGTTTCTCTGAAATGCTCTGCCTATCTTGTTTCCTGTCCCTCTGCTGTCGTGATGAGATTTCCTTGTTTATCTCTTACTAATGTAATATTGTTTGCACCTCGTTTTCCGCTGATGATTTTAGTTATTTTGTATACTGTGTGTTGTTCATTTCTAAGTGCTGCCTCTTCTGCCTGTCTTGCAAGATCGTCTAGGAAATTCCTTTTGTTGGATTGGGTTTGGCGTTTAACTTCCTTGTCCAGCTGACTGAAGGGAGGCATCAAAGAAGAGTTGGCCACTGGAAAAGCAGCAGCTGGGAGACTTTTTCAGGCCATAAATCGAGGATTCCTCAGCAAGAGAGAGGTTGGTAAGAAAACGAAGATGGCTGTATACCGCTCCACCTATTTCACAGTCTTGACATATGGATGCGAGTCATGGGCAATGAATACAACCCACAAAAGCCAGATCCAAACCTCAGAAATGAAGTATCTGAGGAAGGTGGTTGAAGTAACAAGATAAGACATGGTCCGCAACCAGACGATACGTCAAGGCCTAAAATGCCACCCCCTGCAGACCCAAGTAGAACAGTCCCAATAAAGATGGTTTGGCCATGTCTGCAGAATGGGAGAAGATCGGCTACCACGACAAGCATGGGAAACAAAGAGCCAGGGATCCAGACTCCCAGGACGACCCAAAGTCCGCTGGGAGGACAACATTAGACAATCTTTGAAGGACCGAGGACTAGAATGGAACCAGGCCAGGAGGAAGACAGCCGATAGGATAGTCTGGCGCTCTCTCTTCCAAACCTCTACACCTCACGGTAGAAGGGGAACGACTAAGTAAGTAAGTCCAGCTGACTGTACTGTTTGCTATATGGTTGCTTTAACCAGGTGGACTTCGCTTCTGTTTTCTTTCTTTTCATTTCCTTTCTCATCGTTATGGTGTTTAATGTTTCTGGTGTTATCCAGTCTTGCTTCTTCCTTTCCTGGAATCCCAAGCATGATTTGCTCCTTTCCTTGTATATTGTTGAAATGGTGTATAATTTCTGGTCTATATCATCTGTCAATGTCTGTTCCTGGCTTTTAACAAATTGATATCGTTTCTTTATATCAGCCGCAAAAGCTTTTATGGTAAGGGGGTCCTTCAATTTGCTGATGTCAAACCTTTTCTGTGTAGTTACAGTTCTTAGTTTCACTTTCAGTTTTGCTACTACTAAAACTTACATATATACACAGCGTCAAAAGAAAATAAAACAGAAAAAAAGACATAACACCTTACAGTAGACATTAATAGAAGGAAAAGTTGAAGGCAAACATGGAAGAGGAAGACAGTGCTATAAGTGGGAAGATAACATCAAGAGATGGACAGGAAAGTCTATAAGAGTGCACCATCAAGACAACAGACAGAAGACTTTGGAGATCCATTGTAACTAACCTTCATTGTGGAGATAGCAGCTGACGACGTTGACCAGTGTGTAAACACTTTCTTTTCTCGTACGCGCCTTTGTTCTGTATTGACTCGGCTGGGTTGTCATTAATGTTTTTTACATTTAATTTTTTCATCAGTACTCGACGCATATCATTCTTTCAAGGGGGCATCGCAGTGTACACATTGCTGGCGTAGCTGGCTGTCCTTTTTAGCACTAGTCCTTTTTAGGGCTTCATTATGTTAGCGGATAGGTACAAGGAGTCCTTTTCAGGACGCAGTATTTATTAAAACTGTACTAGAGTTGACAATCAATCAATCAGTCAATCAATCAGTCAATCAATCAGTCAATCAATCAGTCAATCAATCAATATCATTTAGCTCCACAAGAAGCATAGGGCTTCAGCAAACACAGGCCAAGTTCTCCTGTCACGTGCCATCCGCTCAAGTTCTCCTGTCACGTGACATCCGCTCAAGTTCTTTCCACATATTTCTCATCATTTTCACTTCTGTCTCCAGTTCTCTTCTCCATGTGTTTTTATTTTTATTTTATTTTTGGTCAACCCCTGCCTCTCTTACCGTGGGGATTCCAGAAAAAAGGACTGCCTTGTTACGCTACCAACAGGTGTTCTCAAAGTGTGTCCTATTCATCTCCAGCATCTTCTTCTCATATCATGTTCCACTGGCACTTGTCTGGTTCTTGTCATCTCATGTTCCACTGACACTTATCTAATTCTTCTGATCTCATGTTCCACTGGCACTTGTCTGGTTCTTGTCATCTCATGTTCCACTGACACTTGTCTGGTTCTTGTCATCTCGTGTTCCACTGGCACTTGTCTGGTTCTTGTCATCTCATGTTCCACTGGCACTTGTCTGGTTCTTATTATTTCATGTTCCACTGGCAATTGTCTGGTTCTTGTCATCTCATGTTCCACTGGCACTTGTCTGGTTCTTGTCATGTCATGTTCCACTAGCACTTGCCTGGTTCTTGTCCTCTCATGTTCCACTGGCACTTGCCTGGTTCTTGTCATCTCATGTTCCACTGACACTTGTCGGGTTCTTGTCATCTCATGTTCCACCGGCACTTGTCTGGTTCTTCTCAACTCATGTTCCACTGACACTTGTCTGGTTCTTGTTATCTCAAGTTCCACTGGCACTTGTCAGGTTCTTGACATCTCGTGATCCACTGACATTTTTCTGGTTCTTGTCATCTCATGTTCCCCTGGCACTTGTCTGGTTATTGTCATCTCATGTTCCACTCGCACTTGTCTGGTTCTGGTCATCTCATGTTCCAGGCACTTGCCTGGTTCTTGTCATCTCATGTTCCACTGGCACTTGTCTGGTTCTTGTCATCTCATGTTCCACTGGCACTTGTCTAATTCTTGTAATCTCATGTTCCACTGGCACTTGTCTGGTTCTTGTCATCTCATGTTCCACTGGCACTTGTATGGTTCTCGTCATCTCATTTTCCACTGGCACGTGTCTGGTTCCTGTCATCTCATGTTCCACTGGCACTTGTCTGGTTCTTGTCATCTCATGTTCCACTGGCATTTCTGGTTCTTGTCATCTCATGTTCCACTGACACTTGTCTAGTTCTTGTCATCTCAAGTTCCCCTGGCACATGTCTGGTTCTTGTCATCTCATGTTCCACTGACACTTGTCTAGTTCTTGTCATCTCAAGTTCCCCTGGCACGTGTCTGGTTCTTGTCATCTCATGTTCCACTGACACTTGTCTGGTTCTTGTCATCTCATGTTCCACTGACACTTGTCTGGTTCTTGTCATCTCATGTTCCACTGACACTTGTCTGGGTCTTGTCATCTCATGTTCCACTGACACTTATCTAGTTCTTGTCATCTCATGTTCCACTGACACTTGTCTGGTTCTTGTCATCTCATGTTCCACTGACACTTGTCTAGTTCTTGTCATCGCATGTTGCACTGGACTTGTCTGGTTCTTGTCATCTCATGTTCCACTGACACTTGTCTGGTTCTTCTCATCTCATGTTCCACTGACACTTGTCTAGTTCTTGTCATCTCATGTTCCACTGACACTTGTCTGGTTCTTGTCATCTCATGTTCCACTGACACTTGTCTGGTTCTTGTCATCTCATGTTCCACTGACACTTGTCTGGTTCTTGTCATCTCATGTTCCACTGACACTTGTCTGGTTGTTGTCGTCTGTTCCACTGACACTTGTCTGGTTCTTGTCATCTCATGTTCCACTGACACTTGTCTGGTTCTTGTCATCTCATGTTCCACTGACACTTGTCTAGTTCTTGTCATCTCATGTTCCACTGACACTTGTCTGGTTCTTGTCATCTCATGTTCCACTGACACTTGTCTGGTTCTTGTCATCTCATGTTCCACTGACACTTGTCTGGTTCTTGTCATCTCATGTTCCACTGACACTTGTCTAGTTCTTGTCATCTCATGTTCCACTGACACTTGTCTAGTTCTTGTCATCTCATGTTCCACTGACACTTGTCTAGTTCTTGTCATCTCATGTTCCACTGACACTTGTCTAGTTCTTGTCATCTCATGTTCCACTGACACTTGTCTGGTTCTTGTCATCTCATGTTCCACTGACACTTGTCTAGTTCTTGTCATCTCATGTTCCACTGACACTTGTCTGGTTCTTGTCATCTCATGTTCCACTGACACTTGTCTAGTTCTTGTCATCTCATGTTCCACTGACACTTGTCTAGTTCTTGTCATCTCATGTTCCACTGGACTTGTCTAGTTCTTGTCATCTCATGTTCCACTGACACTTGTCTAGTTCTTGTCATCTCATGTTCCACTGACACTTGTCTGGTTCTTGTCATCTCATGTTCCACTGACACTTGTCTGGTTCTTGTCATCTCATGTTCCACTGACACTTGTCTAGTTCTTGTCATCTCATGTTCCACTGACACTTGTCTAGTTCTTGTCATCAGTTCCATATTAGTGACTGTGTTATACCACCTTCAACCCTTCTGTTCTATGTAAGCACCCGTTTATCAAAGTCTGTAGCTTTTTGGTTGTTGTTTTCATTGTTCTCCATGACTAGACTTGACAGAGCTCACTTATTTTGTGAATGGTGATTGTGCTGTGATATAACCATCGGATTTCACTCTTGGTGGACAGGTAGGTGCGTTGCCACAGAAAGGCAATACATTCACGGAAGACGGAAAAATTATCATTACCACGGTGTGAAATAAATGAAGGCAATAAAACTTTTCCTAGAATGGTTTTCCCGGCCTTAAGACAAACTGTAAAAAGTTATTTTATATTGTATATTTTCAAACGGCAAATTAAAACCCAAAGACTATTGAATTTTTTTTTTTTGGTATTTTTATTATGACTATTTCTCGTTCTGGAGTGGAGTTCCCCGATCAAACTGGACACAAGGCCCCTTGGGTATATTAGGGCGCTTGTCCAAATATAAAAGATTTTTTTATATGGTGTTATTTTGAATAAACGAATGACCTGCTGCCACCGCGGTTACACGCCCCAACAGTTACGCCACTGACCGTCAATAAAAACAATTTAAAAAAAAAATATAAACGCCACTTGAGATAAGACAAAACCCGGGCTCCAAGTCTGAGTGAAGGCTCAGTACATACTACCGTCTATCATTCTTGTCGTGTCAAATGTTTGGAGAAGTGACCTAATATTGAATTTAATCACTTTTAAACTGTGTCCAGATGGTTAGAGTTAAGATGTCAAGGTTTGCCTGCTCATTGTTTGGTCGATCCACTGTTCAGCCGGTTCACAATAGCCAGATGGGGGGATTAGCTCTGACATATTCCCGCCCAATTTACAGCGGTCAAGGAAGTTACGGTCAGTTTTCTTCCAGCACTTCGTCTTTCTATTCTTCTCCTTACTCGTTTGTCTTTAATTTATCTTCTTCTTGTCTTTGAGTCGTTTTCTCTTTTTTATTGTCTCTTTCTGTTTCTAATTTTCTTCTTCAACTTCTGAATTGGTCCTTAATTTTATGTGTTTCTTCTCATTCTTCGATTCTTGTGATCTTCTTTTATTCTCATACTCTTATTCTGTCTTTCGTTCATCTACTTCTTCTATACTACTTCACTTCTTCTATACTACTTCACTTCTTCAAACTACTTCACATCTTCTATACTACTTCACTTCTATACTACTTCACATCTTCTATACTACTTCACTTCTTCTATTCTTTGCCATGCTATGTTCTTCTTCTTCGTGTTTTCTGTTTTCCCATCTGTTTTATTTTTCCTTCTTATTCACAATCTTCAACTTGTTGTCTTTCTCTTCATCATTTTCCTTCTCATCCTTTGTTTTTCTTCTTCTGTTATTCCCTACTCTCTCTCTCTCTATCTTCTACATGTTTCTTCTCTACTTTATTCCTCCCCTGTTCTCCGTCTTCTGCCTATCACATGCTCTCATTTCTCTTTTTTCCTTTCTATTGTTATACTTTCTTTCTTCTTCACCTCTCCATCTTCTTCTTTTCTCTACTTCATTTTCTCACCTCTTCACTTTTCTTCTACTCTTTACTCCTCCTTCTATTTCTCTTCTCTTTCCTCGTTCCTCTCCTTTTCCAATTTTTTTCCCTCTCTTCCAATATGCTACTTCTCTTTTTCTCTTACCTCTTCCTTCTTCTTCCCTTTTTCTCTTCTTCGACTTTTCTTTCCTCCTTCGTTTTTATCCCTTCATGTTGTGGCGCTTAGCTGGCAGGGAGGATAGTGTGATTCGCTTCCACAGCTAGGCGGGGGTGCCGCATGGAAGGTCCTGGGTTCGATTCCCCGATAGCCACTCACGTCTGTTGTTTTTCAGTTGTCTAGTTTTCTACTTTATTATTCACGAGTGCCTGAAAACTTACCTTTATGTGTGTGTCATATTTTAGAATGTAACTTGTTTTATAAACCTGAAATGTATTCACTTAGTTGTGAAATAACCCATATTTGGCCTAATGGGATTTAATAGATGTTCTATTATACCCTTTAATGTTGTCATGTGTGATAGATGAGCTTTACAAATACCATGGAGAGCTAAAAAGAGGAATCAGGGTGTCCCGAAAGAGCTGGCAAAGGAAGTTTTTTAATCTGTTTCAAATGGAACAATCCACAATCTTTGGACAAGCTAAGAAATCTGGAAAATGTTTTGCGACAAGATGAAAAAATTGGAGGAAAAAGAAATAGAGGATAATACGGAGAGTACATACTGGACAGTTTGACATCGTAACACGGAACAAAACTTACTTCAAGAACAGAGCATCACGAACATAACCTCAAGCACAGAACTTCAAGAACAGAATATCAAGAACATAATTTCAAGAACAGAGTTTTAATAACAGAACTGATAAACAGCACTGGAGACAGAAAGTTGTGCAGTGGTTTGATCGCCCAGACCACAGGCATGGTGCTTGAAGAAAAAACGATGGAAGATTTCCCAGTGTAACAAAGGTAGAGACAGAAAGTTGTGCAGCGGTATGATCGCCCACACCACAGGCATGGTGCTTGAAGAAGAAAAAAACGATGGAAGATTTCCCAGTGTAACAGAGGTAGAGACAGGTTGAAGAACACATAGGGAAGAGAACTGGTGACATAAATGAAAGGAATGAGGAAGGCACTAGAATGATCATTGCAGTATTGACTTGGCGTGAGTTTGTTGATGGCTGTCGTAGATTTTTGATAGGGGAATTAAGACTTGGGTTGGTCCCTTCTGAATAGATTAGACTAAGTGATAGTCACAGTGAGAAGTAGTAATAGCAATAGATTTCCACGAGTGAGATGGTAGCATGTGATTAAGAGGCTGTCTCTGAGATCGAGAAATCTTCTCTCTCTCACCTATTTTCTACGACAGCTTTCGAGGAGTCAGACAGTCTGAATACACACACACACACACACATATATATATATATATATCTAACCACTCACGTGCACGCACATACAAGACGACAGTTATACGTACAGACGTAGGGAAACTATAACAAATGATTATATAAATATTCTAGAACGAGCTGACCAACACGCTGATTAATTTCAAGAGAAATTTTAATTATCATCTAAAATTTCTTCACAACACATAGAAATTACATCAAAGCATATACACATAGTCATAAAAAATCAAGGAATTTCTACAAGAAATGATAGACCCACAGTTAGATCTTATCCCTCGAGGTATGCCCACAGTCCTGTTGGAAGAAAGTGATAGCCCCAAGGAAACAAGGATACATAGGATTAGGTCTAATATTTCCCCTTCTTAAGGTATGGACAGACTTGATATCTCTGCTCTATCTTAAGGGAAATATGATTTAGCAATACTTGCATACAGAAAGATAACATAGCAAAATGGGTGCCCAATTACAACAATTTGACTATATTTGATCACCACACCACTAGTCGAAACTCCGTCGGAATGTTACTGACGTTAATATGTTACTTGCCACAACGGCTAAATTTGTACATAGAGTTTGTGCAGAAAATCTGAACTGGCTCAAAGGCCCAGTATAAAACATTTAGTCTTTAATAAAACCCGTTAGTTAGAGTTGTTCTCTGTCTATTAATGAAGACACACGCACTGTCAGACAGGTGTTAACTTGTAAACCCACGTGGTTAAAAGATAAAAATGTTCATGTTTCTCACAGGTATGTCTCTGTACTAAACGCCAGCAAAGTTTTGGGTTACCCCAGTATTCACTGAATAGGGAAGAAAAACCACAAATAAAACCATTATACATGCTACGTACTCGGATTATAACTTACATTTTTAAACTGCAAGCGTACCGCTTGACTTATCATTTAAACTTTCCCGTGAAATAAGTTATATATATAAAAATCCATCATCATGAATTAGGAATACCTACGTGTTCCGTCACCACTCATGAAGCATCTAGCATTAATAAAGTTAGTTTGGAAAGTTTATTCTCGTCTGATTATTTTAGCAGTAAAATTAAATTCCTTAATAGCCGACTGAGTTTAAGCTAGAAATATAATTTCTGTTTTCCACTGTAACTCGTCACTATAAAATAATACAGACTATATAAATTAAGCGCTCTGCACCAAATCTAACTAGTGACATAAAATAAGCGATTTAACACTTTAAACACTTCACAAAATACTAGAATATAATATATATAATATTTACCTCAACACAGAACTACTAAGAACTTAAACCACTTCGACCAAACTAAATGCCATCTCTATTAACAGAGATTCTTAGGAATCGAACGAAGGCTTGTTCTAGTCTTGACTGCGAAGTTACTGAGTGAATTAAGTCCCAAACTCTCGTTTAAGATATATGAAACACACACAAAGAATGTGCCCTATTTCCAAAACCACGCAATCTCTTGTCTTTCCTAACACTTACGTAACTTAGACGCATGCCGTAAGTGCCACCGGAGCGTCTTCACACCTACGTTAGCAAACTGACCGAGAAGCGGGAGTGTCATGGAAAAACCCAGACTATATGTCTCATTCCCGAGCGCTGCGTGAGTGTCATATCACACTTCACTCTGAGAGAAACGTTAGTGTCAGGTGAAAATGCTAGACGGTATGACACCTAGCCTGACGAAACGCCCGCGACATGAGAAAAGTACAGACGCATGTCTGCTATCTCTGTCTGCCCAGACGAGTATTCACACGTTCTATCGTCCACTGACATCAAAAGCAATAGAATGCATTTAAACGCGCTCTCTCTCTGACACGTTATGTCATAAATGCGTTTACCAGTATGAGAAAGAAACCGGTAAAATTAAGAATGGGAAAGAAAATATTTTTCGCAAATGAATGGATGCGAAAAATACAGGAAAAAGGTAAAGAGTGATAATAAAAATAGAGGATATAGGTGAAAGAAAAAGAGGATATAGGCAATTTAATGATCATAAAACCTCTGTGACAATGGCCTCTGCTCCTTTGGAGCTGACGATCATTGATGATGATGTATGATAGAAAAATATATGGATCGCTTGACATGAAGGGGTTAACGTTTATTCCTTTTTGATGCGCATCTTGCAGCACCCAGGGGGCGCTGATGAGACAATGAAAGTATATGACTATTACTCCTTCGGGCATGTCGTACATGCAGGGGGCGCTGATGAGACAATGAAAGTATATGCCTATTACTCCTTCAGGCATGTCGTACATGCAGGGGGCGCTGATGAGACAATGAAAGTATATGACTATTACTCCTTCAGGCATGTCGGACTTGCAGGGGCGTACTTAAAGTGTTTGGCACCCGGGACGAATCCTACCTTCAGCACCCCCCCCCCACTCCCCCATAAAGAAACTCACTTTCAAATCTATTTTCAGCAGCGTAAGTACTATCATAATAGTGTCCCATGTCACCCCATTCTGGCTGTCAACCGGGGCGGACCCCCCCCCCTTCCGCATAACACCCCTCCCTTAGTACGCCACTGCGTACTAATATGAGGTAGTCTATGAAGCAGGCAACCTTATCACCAAAAACAAATAGCTTCAAGACCCACTACTGCGAGAGTATTTGAATGCTTGAAGCAGGCTTCCTGCGAGGGGGGCCAGCTACGGTGGTAGTCCAATAATCCATAAGGAACGCAATTTAAAATGACAATAATGGTATTTTAAACCATTACTTTTAATTATTGTTCTGGTACATCGTTTTCTCCACCATTACCTCGTTTGTTCGGGCTATTTTACCGTAGTTTATATTTTCTGGAATCACCTATTATTCATTTATATTTATATCTCAGCTTGAGTCATCCCTATTTGTATCTCTGTTTCTGCTTTTGGAAAAGAGAAAACTGACCTTGAAAACCAACTAGAAGTTTTAAAATCGATGTCAGAATTCACCTCAGGAGTTCACTTGTGATCTAAGATTGTCAAAGGACAAGCGGTCAGGTCGACATAAAGATTGAACATGAGTGAAAGCTGGCCGGGTGCTGAAACTAGGTCAAAGTTAATTTACGTAACTTACGGCACGCGTTGCTGTTTCTACGTGGGACCAGCGGACCAATAGAAATCCCAAATCAAACTACGGACGACCAATCACTGAAAGAGTTTTAGCCATTCATTAAAATTTACTTGATCGGTAGTAAATCAACATTCCAGATTTTGACATTTAAGATTTGACTTATCCGACAGATTTCGGTCTTGGTTGAAAGCTGCGTACCTGTGCACAGCAAGAATTTCCTCGGGATTTTTACTGCATTCACTTTCTCGTCTGAAGTGCTACCCGTAAGTCATTGTGAATGTTTTAAATGTACGCATGTTTGTTATCGTCTGTGTATTTGTTAATTGCAGCTTTTATTATTATTAGGGCTGCAATCTTTAACGATTAATTAGTCGATTAATCGGTTAATTTTTTTTTCAGTATATTAATTGGTTAAACATTGTTTAATCGATTACTTGATAAAACAAATTTTAATACATTATTGCATGTTTAGCAATGTTTATATATTTTGTTTAAATGTGAGAGTATTTTATGTGGTAGAGGTTTGTGATATGGAATTTGGCACGTAAGATCAATAATAATAAAATGTTCGATTGTAACTTTGCAGTATTTTCACTACAGTTTCAGGACGATTTTGCCTTACCACAATTAATATAAATAACGTCCTTAGTGATTTTTTTGTCATTAACTGTTTATTTTTTTTATAATTGTTCAAATTGTTCCGAAATTAATCGATTAATATTAAAAATACCATAAATAGCCAAAAAGAGTAATGAGGATGCCCTGAAAGAGGCCAATGCACAAAGGAAACTTATTTCACAAGTTAGAAAGAAGCAATCCACTTTTCTAGCGGTATGGCAGCTTGCGTACCCTGACAATCCCCAGAGCTATGCCAGTGGGAGTTTTACTCCTGGTAGGTTCAACCAAGCTGGACTGGTCTGTGTGGGTAGGGGTCAGACAAAAGCTGGTACCCTGGTCCTCCAGGTTGGGGGTTTTAGCATAGGGCTGACACCCCTATCTATGTAAAAAAAAATAATGAAGTTACGGAAACAACATCAAATGAACAAACTTTGCTGCGGGATGGACATTCGGAGTCTGTGGCTCGTATGACTGTCAGTGGTGAAAGCCGAAAGGAAGCCACTAACATGAAAATGGATGTCCTGACCGCAAAACAGGATACAAGAATAGGATTTTGGAATGTCAGGACAATGTACGAGACAGGTAAACTAAGACAGGTCACGGCAGAAATGAGAAACTATAGGTTACACATCCTGGGGATAAGTGAGAGCAGATGGACAGGGGCAGGAAAAGTTAAAACAGCAACAGGAGAAACAGTACTTTACTCTGGAAGAGAGGATGGACAGCACAGTGAAGGCGTAGCCATTATTCTACAGAAAGGGATAGAAAGGACATTACTGGAATGGAAACCCATCAACAACAGACTGATACGATTGAGATTGAGAGGGAGATTCACCAACACTACAATAATACAATGCTACGCCCCAACGAATGATAGCGATGAAGAGGTCAAGGATGAATTCTATCAACAACTGCAGAAAGAAATGGAAGACACACCTAGATATGATCTTGTTATAGTAATGGGAGACCTCAATGCGAAAGTTGGTACACACAATACATATAATGAAAGAACAATGGGGAAATGCGGCAGCGGAACAGCAAACGAAAATGGGGATAAGCTAATAAGTTTCTGTAGCATTAACAACCTGGTCATTGGAGGAACACTTTTCCCACATAAGGAAATTCACAAGTTAACATGGGAATCACCAAATGGTCGGGACAGAAACCAGATAGACCACATCATGGTTAACGGTAGATGGAGACATGCATTACAAGATGTGAAGGTAAGAAGAGGTGCAGATGTGGGAAGTGATCACCATTTAGTAGTAGCAAAACTGAAAGTGAAACTAAGAAGGGCTGGACCAACTGTAACTACACAGAAAAGGTTTGACATCAGCAAATTGAAGGACCCCCTTACCAGAAAAGCATTTGCGGCCGACATTAAGAAACGATATCAATTTGCCAAAAGCCAGGAAAAGACATTGACTGATGATATAGACCAGAACTTCAGCACCATTTCAACAGTATATAAGGAAAGTAGCAAATCATGCTTAAGATTCCAGGAAAGGAAGAAGCAAGACTGGATAACACCAGAAAAACTAAACACCATAAAGATGAGAAAGGAAATGAAAAGAAAGAAAACAGAAGCGAAGTCCCCCAGGTTAAAGCAACTATATAGCGAACAGTACAGCCAGCTGGACAGGGAAGTTAAACGCCAAACCCGAGCCAACAAAAGGAATTTCCTAGACGATCTTGCAAAACAGGCAGAAGAGGCAGCACTGAGAAATGAACAAAGCACAGTATACAAAATAACTAAATTCATCAACGGAAAACAAGGTGCAAACAATATTACATTAGTAAGAGATAAGCAAGGAAATCTCATCAAGACAGCAGAGGGACAGGAAACAAGATGGGCAGAGCACTTCAGAGAAACGCTGAACAAGGAAATACCAGAGACACAACTGAATGTTCCTGAAGCTGAAAACGATCTAGATGTAAATACAGACATTCCACGAAAAGAAGAAATCATCACAGCAATCAAATGGTTAAAGAACGGTAAAGCTCCGGGCCATGATAACTTAAATGCAGAGCTATTTAAGACAGACCCTGAGCTAGCAGCAGAACTATTAGAACCACTATTTGCACAAGTGTGGAAAACGGGGACAACACCATCAGAGTGGAACAAAGGAATAATTGTCAAATTGCCCAAAAAGGGAGATCTTGCAGACTGCAATAATTGGAGAGGAATCACTCTTCTCTCAGTTCCCAGCAAAATACTAGGCAGGATAATTATACAGAGAATTTCAAAGGCAGTAGACTACAAACTGAGGAAAGAACAAGCAGGATTTAGAAAGAACAGAAGATGTGTAGACCATATATTCACTCTCAGGAACATTATAGAGCAGTGCTCAGAATGGCAAAGACAGCTTTACATAAATTTTGTTGATTTTGAAAAGGCTTTTGACAGCATACATAGGGACATTTTATGGAAAATACTGAGGGCTTATGGAATTCCAAGCTGCATAGTGTCAATCATAAAAAGCCTCTATGCCAACTTTACGTGTAGTGTTGGGCAGAGCAACCTAACCTTCGAGGTGAAGACAGGAGTACGACAGGGATGCCCCTTATCAACCACTCTATTTTTTAACAGTCATAGACTGGGTGATGCGCCAGACAACAGAGGGCAGTCCAAGAGGAATAAGATGGACTACATTTTCTACATTGGAAGATCTGGAATATGCAGATGACATTGCACTGCTGGCACATTCACATCAACACATCCAGGAAAAAACGGATAGACTTAATAAATTTAGCCAGCAGGTGGGCTTAACATCAATTTAAAGAAGTCTGAGGTCATGACGCTCAATGTGAGCAACCCTGAGCCCATATCAGTAAGGAATCAGCAATTGGTACAGACAGATACCTTCACATACCTAGGAAGCATAGTAACACCAGACGGTGGGGCAGGCAAAGACATCAACATCAGAATGAATAAGGCAAGAACAGCCTTCTTTAGCCTAAATAATATCTGGAAGTCCTCCCAATACAGCACAAGCACAAAATTAAGATTATACCAGAGTTGCGTGCTTTCTGTGCTTCTCTATGATGCGGAATGCTGGAGAGTCACAGAGAAGGAAATGTCAAAATTGTCCTCTGTTCACACAACATGCCTAAGAAAAATTCACCGCATCTTTTGGCCGAATACCATCACCAACCAAGATCTGCTTACTCGTAGCAAGCAAGAGGACATGCACACCATCATAGCTGGCAGACGCTGGAGCTGGGTTGGTCATGTCCTCAGAAGAGACCCCGATGCCATCACAAGAACAGCTATGCTTTGGACCCCTGAAGGAAAGCGAAAGAGAGGCCGACCAAAAACAACTTGGCGGAGGACTGTGGAGGCTGAGATGCAAAGAGTGAACCAGAGTTGGGGCACTGTACGAAGAATGGCCACCGACCGTGCAAAGTGGAATCAATTTGTTGTTGCCCTACAAGACGCCACTAGGCGTGATGGCCACTGACTGCTTTGACGGTCGGTGGTTAAGGATCGAAGAAGAAGAAGAATCCACTTTTCTGGGGCATGTTATGAGAAGAGGAAAGCAGGAATATATCGTAACAACAGGTAAAGTTGAATGAAAAAGAGATAGGGGAAAACAAAGAGAGCAAATACTGGACAGTTCGACACCGTGGCAAAAAGAAATCATCCATAAGAAAAACAAATATACAAAGAAGTCAACAGCAGAGTTGATAAATTGTACTGGAGACAGGAAGTTGTGGAGAGACATGATCTCCTACGCCACTGGGCATGGTACTTGAAGAAGAAGAATCTTTGATTAAATAAATTAAATTAATCGATTTCGATTTTTAAAAATAAATCCTTACCCTAATTATTAGTAGGTATACCTCGCTTTATTGCGCTTCGCAGATATTGCGCTTTATTTCAAATTATTTATGTTTATTTATTAGAACGTGCCTTCTTCTTCCGACAGATTTTGGCTCAGATGATGATTAACATTTTTTTTAGCAATAAAGCATTTTAAATTTTACAGTAAATTTGTTTAGACCTAGCGCTATTGCGCACTTGATAGACATACCGTAAACATGATTTTAGGCTTTTATATGCACTGGGCAAAAGCCAGATCCAAACCTCAGAAATGAGGTATCTGAGGAAGATGGTTGAAGTAACGAGAAGAGACATGTTCCGCAACCAGACGATACGTCAAGGCCTAAAATCCCACCCCCTGCAGACCCAAGTAGAACAGTCCCAACTAAGATGGTTTGGCCATGTCTGCAGAATGGGAGAAGATCAGCTACCACGACAAGCATGGGAAACAAAGAGCCAGGGATCCAGACCCCCAGGACGACCCAGAGTCCGCTGGGAGGACAACATTAGACAATCTTTGAAGGACCGAGGACTAGAATGGAACCAGGCCAGGAGGAAGACAGCCGATAGGATAGTCTGGCGCTCTCTCTTCCAAACCTCTACACCTTACGGTAGAAGGGGAACGACTAAGTAAGTATATGCACTGGGAAGTTCAAAATTTGCTGGACCCAGTATTGTGAAGTCTCTAACACTCCCTTCCCCTACGGTAGTATATACTGTGAGATTACCTTGACCTTTTTTTCCAACAGACAGCCCCACTGATCTTCATTTCAACCAATTTTTTTTTTGAATTCCATAAACAGGAAAGACTACAATAACGAAGTAATGTTAATACAAATGCCAATTAATTTAACTAATTTCAATAAAAGAAACAGCCGATAGGATAGTATGGCGCTCTCTCTTCCAAACCTCTACACCACACGGTAGAAGAGAAACGACTAAGTAAGAAAGTAAATAAAAGATAAGATTATGCCTACAAGTGGAATCTATTATGTAAAGATGTGAGTCCTAATTTGAAATGAGTTAAAACACAATACAGGTATACCTCAAAGATATTGCGGGTTCGGTTCCAGACCACCGCAATAAAGCGAATATCGCAATAAAGCGGGTCATACCAATTCTTTTGGCTTCCCAGTGCATGTAAAAGCCAAAAATCATGTTTACATTCAATACCCTTTAGCTCCCCAAGGAGCATAGGTCTACAACAAACACATGCCAAGTCTTCCTGGTGTTTACATTATGTCTATTAAGTGCGCAATAGCGCTAGGTCTTAAAAAAAACAGTGTATTGTAAAATTAACAATAATTTATTGCTAAAAAAAGAGCTAATCTTCATCATCTGAGCCTTCAGCGAATCGTATTTTTTTTTTTTTTTGCTGGAGGAGAGCCAAAATCTATAGCATATGTCGAAGGGTATGAAGGTTAATTGTTCCTGTTGCACACTGGTTGTACACACGGCGGATGCGTCCTCTCATACGTCCATCCCTGCTGGTCTTACGTTTGATGCCAAACTCCAGCAGTCTTAGCCTTGATGATTCATCGATTGCAGTGTCATTCTCTAATAGACGAACATGAATTTCGCTCAGTATTTCTTCTCTATCCATGGCCAATGCACCTTCTATGGGTGCCCTTGAAGCTAGTCTGTCAGCTCTTTCATTGCCACGTACCCCGGCATGACCAGGACAGTAGATCCATATCAGTTCTTGAAGCTAGTCTGTCAGCTCTTTCATTGCCACGTACCCCGGCATGACCAGGACAGTAGATCCATATCAGTTCTTGAAGATTTGATGCTTCAATGGAGGTTTTCCATTCATGTCGAAGCCAACCAGTTTGGACCTTTCGAAGCATGGATTGTGAGTCTGATACAATAACTGCATTTGTTAATAAAGTCTCAGACAGCCATCTTAAGGCAGCAGTAACCTCCTCTACCTCCATTCTCATGCTGGAGGTTGTTCAGCGACGGTTCTGCCCTTTACTCTAGCAAAAAAGCCCCCCCCCCCCAATTTATTACCATAGATTAAAGACCCATCAGTGTACACAATGGCAGCATCATGTTGTTGTTGTTTTGATGAGTTGATGGGTGGAGATCGGGCACTCAACATCTGATCATTGTTGCCTCTTCTCGTTCCATCTTGGTCTACCCTGTTCAACCTGAAAGTTGGTTATAATTGGGGTATTTAGTGTCATTTTATTTACTAATTTTGTATTCAATTTAAATAACTGTTGTCTTTTGCAGTTGCTGATTTTTATTTATATTAGTATTTGTCAATTTTATTTTCTCTTTTGTATTGTTTCTAGATAACTATTGTCCTTTACACTTGGTTTTAATTTGTATTAGTATTAGTTCTTTTTGAGTTGTTGTCCCTTTTTTTTAATACCTTGTCTTTCCTTGTCCTATGAGTAGTTATTTTTTGTTAATGCTTTGTTAGTTCTTGCTGCTTAATTTCTATTTAGTTGGATGATTTTCCTGAAGTTCTAACCTTATATTTTTTCCTTTGTTTTATGTATATATCTTTTAAGTATTGATTGGGCATCTCTTGGGGCATCTATACTTAAAACCTTATCACCTGTTAAGTCTATATTGTGATTTCTATAGTAAGTTTTTAATTCAAGCCTTTGTTGTTCATACTTTTTTACAGTGGATCAGGTAGTGGTCTATGTCATTCTCTTCCTGACATTCTTGGCAGTGTGGTTCTTCTACCATGAAGTATGCTGCACCGAGTCGGAGACGCCACAGTTTTTTGTTCGATGGTATCTTTAATTCTTCTCTGACCTGGCATGTCCTCGTTGGTTCTTTCAGCAGTTTGAACGCGTGTCTGCCTTTTCTACTTTCCTTCCATGTTGTCTTCCATTCCTCGTTTATAGTTTCCTTCACTTGGCTCTTGATCTCTGACCTCCCCAGTCCTGCTTTTATATTGTTTTTACATGTTCTTCCCTTCTTGGCGTTCTGGTCTGCCAACTCGTTGCCAGCAATACCTATGTGTGCTGGAACCCACACTAGCCTCACACTACATCCTCTGTTCTCTAGTGATGTATTAATTGCTAGAATTTCTTCCTTTATGTCTGGCCGGCTACATTTACCTGGGTGTTCTAGTGCTTGTAGTGATGATAGTGAGTCTGTAAATATCGTAACAGCTTCTGGTGGGTTATCTTCGATTATTTCTAGACTTTTAAGAATTGCTACCATCTCTGCAGTAAAAATCGATGCCCCTTCCGTTACACTGTAGCTCTTTTTTATTCCCCATTGTGGTATTACAACTCCGGCACCTAGTTGCCCACTATCCCCCTTGGATCCGTCAGTGTAGACGGCCAGACTTTATTTAGTTAGTTGCTCTATGAACTTTCTACTTATCATTTTGGCTTCCTTATCTTCTATGTTTTGTTTGATCTTTTCAGTAAGTGAGTAGTCTATGATTGGTGTTTTTAGTTCCCATGGTGGTATTTTGCTTCTGTATTTGTTACTATTTTCAATTGTGTTTGATAGTTCTTTGAACAGCATTAGGTCTTCTATAGTTCTCCACCCTGTTGGATATCTATCTTTATTTAAGGGGACGTCCCATACACTTGGTTGGTTTTTGACAAATGCTTTATGTGCTGGGTGGATCACTTCTTGTGCTACTTTACTCCAATAATTTAATCTCAGTTCTTTCCGTCTTAGACCAAGGGGAGGTATGCCGAGAGCTACTTCTAGAGCTTCTACTGGTGTCGATATACATGCACCTGTAATGGTTCTCATGGCTGCATTTTGAATCCTGTCCAGTTTTGCTTTGTTAGAAGCTGCAGCTGAGTCATAGACTATGCTGGCATAATCCAGTTTCCCCCTGATGAAGGACTTGTAGAACATAAGCATTAATTTATTGCTGGCCCCCCATCCATTACCTTTTACAATCCTTAGTATATTTAGGGGTCCCCTACAGCTTTCTACCAAATTGTCTATATGTTTATTATAATTTAGTTGTTTATCTAAAGTTATGCCCAGAAATCTTGTTGTTGAGGAGGTACATATTTTCTGTCCTTTAATGGTTATATTGATTTTGTTATTTTTTTTTAAATTTCCTTTGCTGAAAATCATACCTACTGTTTTGTTTACATTAATTTGGAAGCCCCAACTTTTCATCCACTCTGAAACTTTGTCTATTTGATTTTGAAATTTTTTGTAAACATGGTCCAAGTTTTTTCCAGATCTCCAAATGGCACAGTCATCTGCAAATTGTGATACTGCATTCTTTATGTCATTAAATTCATCTGCTAAATCATTTACAGCTATAGTGAAAATTGAAGGAGAGATCACTGATCCTTGAGGAATCCCATTCTGTTGTTCATATATTTCTGGCCTATCATTATTCACCTGTACAGCAAAATACCTGTCCTGTAAAAAGTTTTCTAGATACCTATAGGTTTTACCAGTAATGCCAATCTTTTTCATTTTGTAAAGAGCTCCATCTCGCCAGCATTCATCATATGCTCTAGCTACATCTAGAAAGACTGCCACTGTTTTCTCTTTCCTCTTGAACCCTAGCTTTACATCATGTTCTAATCTTACAAGCTGGTCTACTGTACTTCTGTCTGCTCTAAACCCTGACTGGTTTGGGCTATATAACTGGTTTTTTTCTAGGTAGAATTTAACTCTTTTATTCACAACAGTTTCCAGTATTTTACCTAGTTGTGATGTTAAGGAGATAGGCCTATATGAACTTACATCATGGGCTTCCTTATTGGGTTTTAGAATGGGTACTATCATAGCTACTTTCCATGCTTTTGGTATCTTTCCTAAGTTCCAGATTTTGTTATAAAGTGAAGTTATTATGTTTATAGTTCTTTTGGGTACTTTCTTAAGGATTTCATAACTAAGTATATCTTGCCCTGAGGCAGTATTAGATTTATCTTTTATTGCATTAGTTACTTCTTCCTCTGTTATATCAGCATCTAAATAGATTGTTTCATCTATCTGGTCTGGTAGTTCTTTTAAAAACTGTATCCTAAGTCTTTCTTTTCTCTCATTTTCTTCCTGTCCAAGGCTACTTTTTGCACTGACTTTATAGAAATACTCGGCAAGGGCATTAGCTTTTTCTTTATCTCTTTCTGCTCTCTTTGGTAGTTTGATTGTTGGCATTATTGTTTTCTTATTGTTCCCTTTGATTGCCTTAAGCTTTTTCCATACTTCTCTAATTTGAGTGCTAGGTTTAAGTGACTGACAAAACTCCTTCCAGTTAGTTTCTTTGGCTTTGAATATTATTCTGTTAGATTCATTCCTAATAAGTTTATACTTATCATAGTTTTCTTCTGTTCTGTTATTTCTATATTTTTGTAAGGCCCTTTTTCTTCTCTCATGAATTTCTGCACAGCTTTTATTCCACCAGGCAACTGGTTCTTTATTCCATTGAGTTTCTCTTTTCTTATTAATGTTACTTATTGGTTTAAGGTGTTGTGGCATATTTTTATTTGGTATATACTTTATTGCTATTTTCAGAATTTCATTGGTCAGTGTTTCTGCCCACACGTCAGTATCATCTGATTCCATGTCTTTATATTCCATCACCTCCAGCTCTGATTGGAAAGCTTCCCAGTTTGCTTTTTTATAGTTGAAGGTAGGTTTCTCTGGTTCTGGGTTTGGAATGACATTTTCATGCATGGTTATTACAATGGGCAGATGATCTGAGTTTGTGTCTTGTAACACTTCCCAATTTACATTCGCTAGGTTGTTAGTTGCTATACTTATGTCTATTGCTGAGTCTGCCCTATTAGCTTGTGGATTAATTCTTGTTGCAGATCCATCATTTAGTATTAGTAGTTCATTGTTTTCTATGAAGTCAAGTAGGCATTTTCCTGCATTATCTGCATGTTGTCCACCCCAAGCACAATGATGGGAATTAAAATCGCCTACTATGATTGTTTTGGGGCCTAGTCTGGTGCTTATGGCTAGTATTTCTTCATCTTTAATTGTGCCATCTTTAGCATATACATTTAGAATTGTTAGATTGTTTGGTTCAGCTGCTATGGTAACCTGGATACCTTCTATATTGGTTGTATTAAATACTTCCCAGTCTATGATTTTAAATTTTTCGCTAACTAATACTGCGACACCTCCTCCTCTACCTTCTTTCCTATCGTGTCTAAGTATCTTAAAGCCCTTACAACTATATCTATTATTTGGGTTTAAATGGGTCTCTTGAAGAGCATATATATCAGTATTTCCTCCAGTCTCTGATAGTAGGGGTGTAAAATTTTTTTTAATACCCCTACAATTCCACTGGATAATTCTAAATCTTTCTAAATTGAATTTTAACATCATCTAGTGTACCTTTTATTTTGGTTAACTATCAAATTTGCTCTTATTCTGCATTTCCTGTACTTGTGGACACACTATCCATCAAGTTCTCAAGAAAAACCTTATTTAAACTTATCATTTTATTCCTAACTTTTTCCACTATGTATGGTAAAAGTGCCTCAACGTGTCCTTTGATATTTTCTTCTAGGTTGACCACTTTCCTATTTTCATCCAATGCTACATTCCCTTCTCTCCCTATGTTAATCTCCTGCCTTTCACTTTCCATTCTTTTTAGTATTATTTCACTTTCTTCTTTTTGTTCAGACAGTTTGACTAGTATCATTTTATTTTCTTCTTTCAGTACAGTCAGTTTAGCTATATCCTGGGAAATTTGGTGCTGTATGGCTTTCACTTCTTGAAGCAATGCCTCTGCACTTTTCAGTGCACTTGTGTCATCCGAGGATGTAGTTGAATCATCTGACTGGTTTTTTGGTACTCTTTTATTACTTTCTAACTTGTTCTTACTTTCTTTTGCCATCTGTGACCCTCTTCTTGCACACTCTTAATTTCTGTTATAACTTTATTGTTCGTATAAGTATCATTTTCTTTTAATTCTTTAATGACCGTTTTGAAAGGAGTTTGGGTTGTTATAGCTACCCTCAATGCTTTTTTGGTCTGCTGATATACTGATCAGCCCTGGAATCTGGCGCTATGGTTTCCTTTGCAATTAATGCATTTTCTGTTTGCATTATCCTTTTTATAGTCAGTATCTGACTTTGCCTTTTCGCATTGCGTGAAAGGGTGTGCCCCCGCACAAAACCTACATACTGCCTTCCCCCTGCAAGTGTGGCGCCCATGATCAAACTTCATGCAGTTGGAGCACTGCAACACTGGGGGAATGAAGGCTTCTGTGTTTTTTGTGTTTTCCCAAATAGTACCGTTTTGGGCGGTTCCCTACCTTCTGTTGTTATCACTACCACTAGGGTAACGATACTCTCTTTCACCATTATTCTGTCCACGTGTACCAGCTTTATGTCTGGGTTATGTTTTGCGAGGATGTTCTTAACTTCCTTGCTTGAAAGGGTAGTGTTTATCCCTTTTAACACACATCTACTGGTCACTTTTGCTAGCTCTATCTTTACTTCTATGTCGTGTGCAAGAGTCACTGTTTTTGCTTCTACTTTGAGTTCCTCTATCATCTCTTTTATTCTGTCACTCTGAGTTGGGGTAATTATTATGCCAAAATGGGTTTTTGAAATTTTGGCTATCGCCTTTTTGCCTAACACAGGATCAAGGATGTTTACAATTTTGTCTTCATCTAATGCCTTGATCTTGACAGCCTCACCAGCTACTTGCGTTATCTTTAAACAACATATGTTTACTACATCTTTATTTTTGGGAGCTGCCTGGGTTGCTAGATGTCTTGAGTCTTTTTTGGTACTTTCATTGCTATTTTTTTGGTTAGTATTTTCTTCTAGTTTATCAAGCCTGGTGTCCCTACCTTGGTTTTTAACTGCTTCTGCCCACGTTTTGCCTTCCTTTGTTGTTTTTACTTCTGAGCCTCCTTTCAGTTTATCCCCTCTGGTTTCATGACTTGTTTTGTCCGCGTTTACCTGGCTGTCCTGATTATCCTTTTCCCTGGGTCCTTTCTTTCCGTTCGCTGTGCTGGTTCCTGATCTTTCTCCTTTGTTGATTCTGCTTTTTGTTGTTTTTCCTTCCGCGCCTCCTTCCCGATTTTCTATTATTGTTTTACTCGTGTTCTTTAGTTCTGTTTTTTCTGATTTCAGGGTTCGTGGTCCTGTTTCTTTCTGTCCGGTTTAAAGTTTTGTCTTTTTCTGGAGTTTTGGCCATCGCTTTTCCTTCCTCGGACTGTTTTCTGGTGAATACTACCATTGGTTATTTTCCCTGTCTTTTAGTATGCTACTATTTGTTGTCTTTGAATTATATTCTGATGATTGAATATTATTATATGTAATCTTTGGCTTTTGGCTTATTTTGTTATATATATCTTTACCCCACTACGATTCTTAAATTAAATAGTCCCCTAATACTTAACCTTAACTACAGTAGGCCTACTCTAATACTATCAACAAAAGTATAAATTATTCACCACTTAAATATGTCTTTCAAGATGGCTGCCTGATCTCACTCAAAGAATTGCCACATGGCGCTATTTAATTTCTATTATTTTAATTTCTAAAATTAACTGCAATAAGCTAACACTGAAGATGGATAAAAATATAAACTTATCTGATAACTTGTGTAGTTCGAAGGATGTCTTCACTGTGTCTCGTCCTAAACAGGACGTATCAAGCTTGTGTGGTTTGAGGTAAGCAAAAATGCGTGTTACCCCTGTAGTAGACGGAAGTGGAATGTTGGCAGCATCATCCCCAGCATTATCATTTATAAGCTGATCAATTTTCAGCTCTGCTCTCCCACTGGACCAAGTTCTACATTCTCTACCCCTGATTTATTGCATCTTTCTTAGGTGCTGGTAGATGCTTGAAGAGCCGTCTTCCTGTTTTAGCCATTGCCCAGGTGTTTATACAGTTCTCTTTACAGTTCATTTGGGTAGCCTTTATTAAGTCAATAGTGTTCTCTATCCGTTTCTATATTCATCATTATTTTCATTTTCGCTCCAAGTGGAGCATGGGATCACGACAACAGCTGGTCCACTTACAGGAGTCATACACCAATCATTGACTCACTCTTGCAATAGAAGGTTTTTGTCTCAATTTGTTTAACATGATGAGGTTACCAGGACGACCATGCACAACCTCATATTAGTCACCTTGTACGACATGCTTGAGGGAGCAGTTAGCATATTATTTCTTTCTCTCTTCAGAGACCCCCGGGACCTGCACATGGGCTTTATTCTATATAGTGTATTGTATTGGTGTTGTTTGACTTGAGTTGGTTCTTCCAGGTTTTTTGATGGGGTGTTTCCCAGTGTTTGTTGTGTAGGTTCTATATAATGTATTGCATTCGTGTTGTTTTACTTGAGTTTGTTCTTCCAGGTTGCCAGTCCTCTGGCGTTTGATGAGGTGTTTCCCAGTGTTTGTTGTATAGGTTCTATAAAGTTTATTGTATTGGTTTTGTTTGACTTGAGTTGGTTCTTCTAGGTTGTTTGATGGGGTGTTTCCCAGTGTTTGTTGTGTAGGTTCTATATAGTGTATTGTATTGGTTTTGTTTGACTTGAGTTGGTTCTTCCAGGTTTTTTCATGGGGTGTTTCCCAGTGTTTGTTGTGTAGGTTCTATATAGTGTATTGCATTCGTGTTGTTTGACTTGAGTTTGTTCTTCCAGGTTGCCAGTCCTCTGGCGTTTGATGGGGTGTTTCCCAGTGTTTGTTGTGTAGGTTCTATATAGTGTATTGTATTGGTGTTGTTTGACTTGAGTTGGTTCTTCCAGGTTGTTTGATGGGGTGTTTCCCAGTGTTTGTTGTGTAGGTTCTATATAGTGTATTGCATTCGTGTTGTTTGACTTGAGTTTGTTCTTCCAGGTTGCCAGTCCTCTGGCGTTTGATATGGTGTTTCACAGTGTTTGTTGTGTAGGTTCGATATGGTGTATCCCCTTCTACGTTCTTTCCTGTATATCTCTTTACTCTGTAGCGTTTGAGGTGTTTGTTAATGTCAGTTTACTGTGTCATTTTCCATATTGAAATTGAAAGCATCTCGAATGTGTTTTGCATTTGTTGATATTTTTAGATTAATTTGTTTTGCTTCACGTACGGAAATTGTGCCCTGAATATTATTTTATGAATGTTTTTTGTGTTCACCCTCAGTCGTCATCATTTGATTTGATTGTTGTTATAGGTTAACTAGTGTAAAAGCCCGTCATAAGACGGGAATCAAATCCAAAAAGCACCAATACCTAACGGCAATTTTACTTATTCAAAAGTGTTTTTTTTTTAAACCACTGTGCATCACCACAGTACACGAACTACGTAGCAGCAGCGAGGATCCCAATGTGTGTATACGGGATCACACATTCTATAAATATATTTGTAACTGTACTTTTTCTCTTGTTGAGGTGATCACTGGCCCAAGACAGTATACATGTTGTTAGGTGTGTAGTGCGAGCGTATGATGAACTGAGTGTGGGTGCGAATGAAGGCGCGAATGTGTTTAGGCTCGTATGTATGTAGACTCTGCAACCCATACACTTACATGCAGTAGTCAAGGATGCTTGGACACTGCAGGCACGTTTCAAAACATTTATTGACGAGAACACACATGGTATCAACAGGAACAGTCATTGTAAACAAAGTCATGCTGACCGGAAATCGATAGGTATACATTAGGCATTCAGCAAGCTGGTAAACATTTGAATATTCGTGCATGGTCAATACAATGTTCTTCAATAAGGACAGTTCGTGGCGTCGCCCTGGGATTACTGACTAAACGCGTCAGATTCCTTAATCACTTTGACACATAGGTGCAACTTGGCATTCCCCGCCAATTGCACATTATCAGGCTGTAGTATAATAGCCGAAAACACAGGCCTCGTTCTGACGTCGGCTGTGTACTTCTGATAAGCAGGTAACCATCAACCCTGCAGTAATGCTTATTGTAGACATAAATTCCGCCAATCTGCGGTTCCCACAATATATCTTCGTCACTGGATTTCTGGATGGTATGAAGACTAATAGTCTTGGATGGCTACCTTGAGCACAACATATATGTTCTGTAATGGAGGACCGGTGAGCTGCAGTTCACAGACTAGGCAATCTTCTAACATGTTCTGCTACCGAAAGCATAGTAATGGAAAAAGTCGGTATTACCTGTAACCGCGTCCACAGAACTTAACAAGGAACTCTGCTGTCATTCCAACGCACAGAGATTCACTGGGGAAAACTGCCAGTGCAGTCACTTCGAAGATTCTTTCCGAAAAACACAATGGACTCTCGTCCCTTCAGAAACCAGGACACTTCCCCGGCTCGCCGGAAGTCTAACTCAACTCCCGCTTAAAAAACCTGCCCATGGGCATACCCCCGAACTGTCTACCTTTGACCCTAAAGGTCAAACACAATGAATGAATAAACAAGGGAAGACAACCCCTAATCAACCTGACATCGCAGGTAAAGACACAATTATTCTTATGATAAAAACATAAGCAAATAACTTGACAGATGACTCCGTCAAAAATGACAGCAACATATTACTACCACCCCCCTGTAAAAAAAAAAAATGAAATTTTTTTTTTTAATATGTCCATGAGCAAGATTGCACAAGTATCACTTATGTGCTCATGAAAAAATGAACCTAATATCAGGTACAATAGACGCATAAACAAAGCGTCTGAAGAGGATACAAATCATCTCCCAACATAGGAGAAAATATTTCCTTTAAGCCAAACAAACTAAGGGGGTACCATTAAAGAAACCTAAGTTGCTGGCAATACCAATCATATATCAAACATTACTAAATACTATAATTATAGCAATATACAAATGTCATGAATTACAATGCTATATTAGCAACATATCACTGATGGATGGACAAAATGAAATTTGTTAAATTATCTAAACATCATCCAAATACATTTGTATTACAACATATTAGGATATTAAGGACAGACAAAAGTCTGAAAGTGTATCAGGAGATCTAGGACACAAGATTTAAATGGAATCATGTGGGCATCTGGACAATATGTCCGCCATCACATTATCCGAACCACGGATAGCTCGCACCGTGAAATGGAAAGGCTGAAGAGCAATAGCATAACGAGTAGATCTCGAGCTCTTCAAATCCTTACTTTGCATAGATGTAAGAGCTTTTTGGTCAGTTTCCATAAAGAAATGCGCGCCCAGAACGAACCTTTGTAGCTTAAGAATGGACCAAACCATAGCCAACAATTCACGTTCTAAAACCGAGTAATTCCTTTCTGCCGCATTTAGCTTCCTAGAAATATACATTACAGGATGCAGAGTTCCTGAATATTCCTGCATTAGTGCCGCTCCAATCCCAGTGGAAGAGGCATCACTACGAAGAACAAAAGTCTTATCAATCGTTGGTAGTCTTAAGATAGGATGAGATGAGAACAAATTCTTAACCTGATCCAATGAAGATTGGCATTCCTGGGACCAACGCACCATATTAGGAGAACCTTTTTTCAATAACGATGAAAGTGGTGCCATAATGGAGGACAGATTCTCAATGAATCTTCCATAGAATTGTATCAATCCCAAGAGACTACGCACTTGCTTTTTTGTCTTCGGAACCGAGATATTTAATATCTTCGAAATGTTTTGGTCCTCTGTCTTCAACAGACCATGACCAACTCGATGACCTAGGAAGGAAATTTCACTAAACCCAACAAAAGCTTTAGAGGGTTTTGCAGTCAAACTATGCTCACGTAGAGTAGATAGCAATTCCTTTAGACCCAAATAGTGTTCTTCCCAAGTATCGCTGAAAAGACAGATGTCGTCTAAATATGCGATGACATCTGCACGATCTGATAGAATTCGTCGCATCATGCGCACGAAAGTCGCTGGGGCGTTCATAAGCCCGAAAGGCATAAATTCCATTGAAACAGACCCCTAGGTGTCGAAAAAGCAGTGAGAGGTTTGGCGTGTTCCGTCAGTGGGACTTGCCAATAACCTTTCGACAAGTCTAGTTTAGTAAAGAATTTAGCTTTAGAAAGTCTAATAAGTAGATCATCTAATAACGGCATAGGTTCCGCATCGAACTTCGTAACTTGATTTAATTTGGGATAGTCAACGCAAAGACGTATGTTATTGTTTTTCTTTCGAACAATAACTATCGACGAAGAATAAGCTGAAGTGGATGGTTCAATTATTTGCAGTTGAATCATTTCATCCAATTCTTTCTCGACTTGTGCTTGAAAATGAATAGGTATTGGATATGGTCTTACTCTGATCGGATTACGATCAGTAAGTATGATGTCATGTTCTATGACATCTGTGTGTCCAGGAATGTCGGTAAGGACATCCTGATATGATTGTAGCGTAGAGGATACTTGACGTTGCTCCTCAAAAGACAAGTTCGACGAGATTGTAACGTTTCTCCATGATTCCGTAGAAGTAAGTGGAATCGCAGGAAGAGGTAAGTTAACGTCCGAAAAAATAGTTTCCTCATCCTGTATAACGGACAGGGATGAGATGTGACCATGTTGGACTGGAGAGTCGTCCGTCGCCTGGAAAATAGGCTGCAAATAGTCTGGACGTTCAATAAACTCTGTTAGCATATTTATATGGAAGGTTTTATGCTTTCCATCCACATCGACGATGTAGTCGACATCGGAAATTTTGGAGACTATAGTGTATGGACCTTTCCATGAAATGAGAAGTCTATTCTCTCTTGAGGGAAGTAAGACAAACATGGATTTTGTTGTTTGCAAGAAAAACTTTTATCAGGTTGGTAACTTTTATTAAAGTTCCCATGAATATTAGAACCAAAATTCTGAGGACCTTTAAATTGTCTCCAATTACTTGAAGGGAAATTACCACGTGATGAACGCCCTTGGTGTTGTTCATAATCACGATTATCTTTCCTATCCAAATTGTTGTTATTTTTGCCTATGGCAATGTGCTTAACATCATACTGCCTGAGCTGAGTACGATGGGTACTAACAGTTTTGTTTTCTTTTACGCACTTATCAGGAATCTGGGAATTCGATGCACGGTTTCCCTGTGGAATCTTAACATGACACTTATGAAAGTCCTCACCGTGATCGAAACTTGATTTACCTTTGTTGGCCTGACGCCAACTCCCATTAGAGGCAGTATCGTAATTCCGTGGGAAACTATATTTGCCACGAAAATTGTTGTCCCCACATTGGCCACCAAAAATGTAACTGTACTTTTTCTCTTGTTGAGGTGATCACTGGCCCAAGACAGTATACATGTTGTTAGGTGTGTAGTGCGAGCGTATGATGAACTGAGTGTGGGTGCGAATGAAGGCGCGAATGTGTTTAGGCTCGTATGTATGTAGACTCTGCAACCCATACACTCACATGCAGTAGTCAAGGATGCTTGGACACTGCAGGCACGTTTCAAAACATTTATTGACGAGAACACACATGGTATCAACAGGAACAGTCATTGTAAACAAGGTTATGCTGACCGGAAATCGATAGGTATACATTAGGCATTCAGCAAGCTGGTAAACATTTGAATATTCGTGCATGGTCAATACAATGTTCTTCAATAAGGACAGTTCGTGGCGTCGCCCTGGGATTACTGACTAAACGCGTCAGATTCCTTAATCACTTTGACACATAGGTGCAACTTGGCATTCCCCGCCAATTGCACATTATCAGGCTGTAGTATAATAGCCGAAAACACAGGCCTCGTTCTGACGTCGGCTGTGTACTTCTGATAAGCAGGTTACCATCAACCCTGCAGTAATGCTTATTGTAGACATAAATTCCGCCAATCTGCGGTTCCCACAATATATCTTCGTCACTGGATTTCTGGATGGTATGAAGACTAATAGTCTTGGATGGCTACCTTGAGCACAACATATATGTTCTGTAATGGAGGACCGGTGAGCTGCAGTTCACAGACTAGGCAATCTTCTAACATGTTCTGCTACCGAAAGCATAGTAATGGAAAAAGTCGGTATTACCTGTAACCGCGTCCACAGAACTTAACAAGGAACTCTGCTGTCATTCCAACGCACAGAGATTCACTGGGGAAAACTGCCAGTGCAGTCACTTCGAAGATTCTTCCCGAAAAACACAATGGACTCTCGTCCCTTCAGAAACCAGGACACTTCCCCGGCTCGCCGGAAGTCTAACTCAACTCCCGCTTAAAAAACCTGCCCATGGGCATACCCCCGAACTGTCTACTTTTGACCCTAAAGGTCAAACTCGCCCAATCTGAGGTGACATCGTAGTGAGTCGCCCACTTAAGTTGCGCACGTTAAATATCTTTCGACACTTGGAAATCGTAAAGCGTAGGCCATACTGCCGCTTCCCTAGCAACATTTAAATAATTAGGAAACTTACCCAGTTGAAAAATATTTACAGGATGTGAGATAACTGTATACAAACATTTCGATCCTCGCCCGTGCTACGGAGTTCGTGTACTGTGCTGAGATCTTCCTTGTCTGATCTAAGGGAGGAGGTCGGGGCAGTTATGGAGTTGTAAGTGTGCAATGAAGATGGTCCTTAAAAAAACCAAATAAAACCAAACAAAACCAAATAAAACCACACCAAACCAAATAAAACCACACAAAACCAAACAAAACCAAATAAAACCACATGTCATTCTCTGAACTTCTTTGCTGAGAGACCAGGATAAATTTAAATTGAAGAAGCAGGTTTCATGTTCAGAATTGAAAGTCTTCTTAGCAAACACAAACAATAGCGACAAAATTAGAAGACAACAGAATCTTAACACGTAATTGTCTACTTGAAAAACTGTTGTGATAAATTTTGTTCTAATTTATGTGCAATGGTTGTAATAAATGTAGATGTACATGTAAAAAGACATAACAGCTTACTGAAGACTTTAATGGAAGGGAAAGTAGGAAGACAGCGTTATAAGTGGGAAGATAACATCAAGAGATGGACAGGAAATAGTCTATCAGAGTGCACCATCAAAACAATAGACAGAAGATGTTGGATATCTACTGCAGACGAACTTCTTTGTGGAGATGGCACCTGATGATGATGATGACATTTAAAAAAAAATTAGTCACTTAAAAAAAAAACAACATATTTTCAGACAGACTGGTATCTATATTTTGATAACTGATTTTTTTTCACTAGATAGCCTATCTTTTATCTCACATTTTGAGAACTGATTGTCCCACATTGCTCACTTTAAAATAAAAATCATATTTCGATAACTGGTTTGTCTCCCTGATATTTTATCATATTTCGATAGTTAATTACCCCATTTAGCTAAATATTTTGCCATAACTGATGCTTTTCCAGATATCTCATATTGTGATAACTGATTCTTCCACAGTTTTATTTTTTTAAACCTCATGTTGATTATTGATAGCTCTTCTTCTTCCTGACAAGGACGTTGGTTGCGTTGTGTCGCCGTTTATAGTGTGGCTGCGATATTCGCGCCTTTCGGCCCGACACATCCGACTTCCGCACGGCATTTTTGGGACCAGCTTTGCCTTCCCTCTTCAATTCTTACTCTCTTGGCAAGACTGGAGTGATGCAGCCTGTTTCCAGAACCACTACTTGGAGGTGGAGTAGGGTCTTGGTCAGCTCTGGTTCGCTGACGCAAGCAGTCAGCTATGGTTCGCTGACGGCATTCATCTCTATTGCTGCGTCTTCGGTCCCATTGATAGCTTACGAATCATATATTTAATAATAATTTCCCTTCCCCCCCCCCCTCCCCCCCCCCCCCCCCCCCCCCCCCGATAGTTTACTTTTAAAATTATATTCTGATAACTATTTTTTCCCCAGATAGCTCATCTTTTGTGTCATATTTTGATTACTGATTTTGTTGTTTGAATATCCAAATAGCAGTTTTTAATCTCGTATTTTGATACTACTTCTGTCATTTTGATAACTGATTCTTTCAGCCTGAATCCAGACACTGTGCGAGTCACCTTAAACGAGACGGCAGCAAATAATCCACATCCCAGATCTGCGATTGTTGGGTTCAAGTCCTGCAGGAAGAAATACAGATAGAATGCTCGACCAACCTGAACACGCAGGGTTTATTGTGTTCAGCCACACGCGAAAACCGTAAGATTATCATGAATCTTTTGTTTTCTCCCGAACATCCTATCCTGCCTTCTTCTCTTTTGCATTTCAGTTCCGCCTGGAGCATAGGTCTTGAATAACCTGATGGCAGTGGCGGTTTTAGGTTGGTGTAAAACTCTAAGCAAGCGTGAACTTGTAAGAAAATCTTAGAAATTAATACCTGCTATATCTAAAAGCATATATTTGTGCGTGACGCCCCCTAGACAAAAGCCTAGATTGCCACCATGCTCAGTGCCGTACTAAGGAGGGAAGATGGTGCTAGAGGGCGGTCCGCCCCGGGTGAGAGCCAGAGGGGTGTGCCCGTCGGACACCTTAACTGTAGTGTTTAAATATCTACTTGCAAGCATAACGTTTTTTTTTCTATGTTTATTTACGGTGGGGTATGAGGCCAAAGGAAGAGCTCTTATTTCCTTTACCATGGTATTTGTCTAATACGCCTATGCCTAACAGCGCTACTGCCTATTGGTATGAAATATTTCAATGTTACAAAAAAGTCCTGAAATTCATGAAATAATCAAATGTTTCAGAAAGTCGTATATCATGAAAAATGTCACTGTTACAGATGTCCTATAATTCATGAAATATTCCACTGTTACAGACGTCCTATAATTCATGAAATTTTCCACTGTTACAGATGTCGTATAATTCATCAAATATTTACTTTTACAGAGAGTCCTATACTTCACGAAATATTCAAATGATACAGAAAGTCCTATACTTCACGAAATATTCAGATGTGACAGAAAGTCGATTAATTCATGAAATATTCCACTGTTACAAAAAGTCTTGTAATTCATAAGATATCAAATATTTGAGAAAGCCTTGTAATTTATGAAATATTCGACTGTTACAGAAAGTCATGTAATTCATAAAATGTTATAGAAAGTCTTTATAATTCAGGAAATATTCAAATTTAAAGAAAGCTTGCAATAAAAATGAAATATTCCACTTTTACAGAAAGTCCTGTAGTAATGTCGCAAAATTGGTTTCAAGTCATTGCAAACGGGATCAGTTAGATTTATAAACCCGTCTACGATCGAACGACCGCTTTCAAAATGGCGGCGTATCAGCGAAATGTGTATCGGACAGAGGAAATCGCCAACGATAAATAAAAACAGAAGGGAATCCGTATGAAAAGGATTTTACATTTCAGTACAGGGAAGGATGGTGTATAACTGCATATAAGATGGAACGGTAGGAAGTTCTCATTTACGGAGATATATGCGTATTTCGGCTGCCCACAGTTACGCTAAAAGCATGTAAACCCACTTCTGTTCTAAATATTAAAATCAACAAATAACAGTTTGGGAAATTACATGGATAGGAAGATAGAGTTTTATCAGCTGTATAAAACTAGATAAGATGGAACTATATGGATATTATATATGCCGAGAATGATAAAGGCAAAATTTCAGTCGACGCACAGTTCGGCCGAAATCACTGTTCGGGAAGGATTTTTCAGGCTTAGGTTTAAGCTGTGACGTCGGTACTCTCCGATACGTCCGCGCTATACGTATTTAAAGCGTATCGGTAAACTGAGCTACAGACAACGAAAGAGGGTTCAGACAGACTGGAGGCAGAGTTTCGCCACGACCCATGAATTGTGAGCGGATCGCCAGAAACATTTTTAAGTCCAGTATCTGAAGTCTGAGGGTAAGCGAAATTATGATAACTACCGTGTATAATATTTGTTATTTCAGGTTCATACAGAATTCACAAAATATGCCTGTATAATATTCATTGATATAACGTATTATTATTTTAATATGATTTATTCATGTGCATTATGGATGAGTGTTGCTTGTACAAAAAGTAATCACAAATAGCCCCACGGCCTAATGAAGTTATATTTATCATATTGCTTTATCGCTTACGAAGATAAAGGCAGTCCCATGGCAGAGATTGTCATAGGGAAATGAAGTGTTAGAAACTTCATCATGGAAGATCCCAGTTTACGAGGTTAAGGTGACTAGTCCCCTTCCTCGCTGCCTTTGCCTTCCCTAGTCGAGCGCACAACTTCGTACCCATTTACAGCTAGTAAACTGGAGTGTTCTACAGCCAGTTTCAGTAGAAAGCAACCTGATCACGTGGTCACTCACTTTCTTTATTTATGTATTACTTTTGTGTAGATGCTAAGGATAGCATCAGTATTTGAATTCGTACTTGATATGATTTGGAAGGATCAAGTTATAGAATATGAAGGGATGTATAGGAGCGGAATAAACCAGATGATGTTTATTACTGATATGTTAATATTAATTCTATATCATTGAACTGATGTTACTTGCTATGACTGTATAACTTTGACACCTGATGACTGACTTGTCTGACTTATGTGCTAGTCAGTTACACTTAATTGAAATGTTAATATTAATGCTATATCACTGAAATGATGTCCTTACTTACTATGATTGTATAACGGTGACATCTGATGACTGACTGGTCTGACATCTGTGCTAGTCAACTACAAGTCTAGCCAGATACTAGCCAAGGCTGATATGTTGCAGGTTCCATGAAATAACTCAAACCAGACTGTCCAGTATCAGAAGCCGGTGTAGTTCATCCGAGGCAATCCCACCAAAGTGCGGACCCCAAAGAGTGAACTTCAACTGGTCATTGGCATCCCTACTGTTGGGCCTACCAAGTCTGATATCAGCAAAGGACAGTTTCAGCAGTATCAAGTTGGAAAGATAAGTGTCCTGTTTGACACTGACCACCTATACATGTGAAACAGCCAATAGTTGAAAACAATAAGTAACCATACAGAAACTCAGTCAACTGATGACAGTTATCCTTAAATTCAAAGGACTAATAACAGTGATTTCAGTAACTTTATTATTTAAGATCTTGAAGTATAAACAGACCATAATAGTAATTGTGTGAATACTTTTATATATATGTATATGCTCTTTTCCAACTAGTAGAAATAGAATATTAGTGTAATTATTAAACTATTTTAACTGTACCTGAGGATTTATTCACTTCTTCCATTTGTGGTTTTAGTGAATGTTCATTTTACTTATCCCCTAGAATATAAGTAATCATAAGATAGTCATAGGGAGGAGACACCTTAAATCCTGGTACTACTTCTTACCAACTGGGCCAGGGTTTTTACAGTCTGACTATTTTTATGATAACAATACACCAGTGCTTATTTCTAAGACTGGGGTATTACTTGTAAGGTCAGAACTCTTTACTGGCATACTCTTACATATAAATAATTTTAAATAACCTCCCGCTACAAGTAACAATGAAACATTTCACTTTTACAGAAAGTTCTGTAGTAACATTGAAATATTCCACTTTTACACAAAGTCCTGTAGTAACAATGAAATGTCCCACTATTACGGAAAGTCCTGTAGTAACAATGAAATATTCCACTTTTACGGAAAGTATTGTAATATAATAACATATTTCAATGTTACAGAAAGCCCGCCATTATAGGACCCCTGGGACGCCCACCCCCCATTATTCCAGTGACGGTTGTTGGCGAGAGCAAGGTCGGAAAAACTTCAATCATTCGTTACTTCCGGAAACTGAAGTTCTCCTCCAAGTACAATCCTACGTTTGGGCGTGAGTACCGTAGTATGTTACTGTGTGTGTGTGTGCGTTTGTGAGTTGGACTGAGAGCGTGCAAGTTAGAGAATATGTGTGTTGAACAGAAACGTATGTGTGTGAGTGTAAATCTGACAGATTTGTTCATTTTGTTGTTGTTGATGAACCAGGCCTACAGAGCTTGTTACTCTTTACAGCCAATACGAAAGTAGAAGAATCCTTGGCTATCTACAATGTAGATTTCGCTTTTTCCTGTTTTTATTCTGCCAATTGAAAGTTATTGTAGTTGGAGTCATGAGCTGCAGTTTTTCTCCGGGATATTCTGTCATCATTCAGCATGCATTTTAATAATATAATACGGTACTCATAATATACAATATACGTAAAAATTGCATGGTTGAAATAATATTTTTAAAATATTTTTTACAGTGGAGAGATCCCAGATAGAGGTTATGACACCAAATGAAATCTGTGACCCCAAAGTTGTCTTTCGTTTCCTGGACACGAATGACGTCATCGTCGACCATGATCTTGCAACCAATGTCAAGGACAGAGTGGATTCTATCATGGCCAGCCTTTCCCGATTCGTTCTCATAGTCTATGACATCACAGATCACGTGAGTTGGGTTCTGAAACGTGATAGGTTACCCATCATTTACGTTACTTCTGTGTATTTATTGATAGAAGAACCAGTCAAATGAACCGGCATTTCCTGGGCAGCTCCCTTAGGGACAAATTCAGTTCTTTGTCATGAGAAACTTTGATATAAAGTGACAATTTCAGTTCCTTGTCATGAGAAACTTTGATACAAAGTGACAATTTCAGTTCTTTGTCATGAGAAACTTTAATATAAAGTGACAATTTCAGTACTTTGTCATGAGAAACTTTAATATAAAGTAACAATTTCATTCCTTGTCATGAGATACTTTAATATTAAATGCCAGTTTTAGTCCTTATCTAGTCATAATGAGATACTTTGATTTAAAGTGACAATTTCAGCCCTCATCTTCTCATAATGATAAGCTTTAATATAAAGTGTTCATTTAATTCCTTGTCTTGATAAGAACTTTGGTATAAAGTGACCATTTCAGTTTATTGGCACATCATAAAGTGTGCAATTTTACAGCAAATTCTTCCTTTCTACCACAGCGTAGTAGTTTTAAAGGTAGCAACACAAATGTGTATGGCTGTATCTTGTCACATTTGTAGGGTCGTATCATTTCACACATTTGTATGGCTGTATCATGTCACATTTGTAGGGTCGTATCATGTCACACATTTGTGTGGCTGTATCATGTCACACATTTGTGTGGCTGTATCATGTCACACATTTGTATGGCTTTATCATGTCACACATTTGTATGGCTGTATCATGTCACACATTTGTAAAGCGTTATCATATCACACATGTGTATGGCTGTATCATATCACACATGTGTATGGCTATATCATGTCACACGATAGTATGTCTATCATGTCACACGATTGTATGGCTGTATCATATCACACATTTGTATGGCTGTGTATCATATCACACATTTGTGTGTCTGTATCATGTCACTTATTTGTATGGCTTTATCATATCACACATATGTATGGCTGTATCAAGTCGTATTTGTATAGCTGAATCATGTCACTCATTTGTATGGCTTTATCATCTCACTTATTTGTGTGGCTCTATCCTATCACACATTTGTATGGCTGCATCATATCATACATTTGTATGGATGTATCATATCACACATTTGTGTGGCTATATCATGTCACACATTAGTATGTCTGTATCATGTCACACGTTTGTATGGCTGTATCATATCACACATTTGTAGTGCTGTGTATCATATCACACATTTGTGTATCTGTATCATGTCACACATTTGTATGGCTTTATCATATCACACATTTGTATGGCTGTATCATGTCACACATTTGAATGGCTTTATCATATCACACATTTGTACGGCTGGGTATCATATCACACATTAGTGTGGCTATATTATGTCACACATTTGTATGGCTTTTTCATATCACACATTTGTATGGCTGTATCATATCACACATTTGTTTGGCTATATTTTGTTACACATATAAATGTCTATATGGCTGCATCATGTCACACATTTGTATGTCTGTATCATGTCACATTTGTATGTCTGTATCATGTCACATATTTGTATGGCTGTATCACATCACACATGTGTATGGCTGCATCATATCACACATGTGAATGGCTTCATTATATCACACATTTGCATGGATGTATCATATCACACATTTGTATGGCTGTGTCATATCAAATGTGTGTCTATTTCATTCCTGGTCATAATGAGAAACTTGATATAAAGTGACAAATGTCAGTTGTTGGTCATATTATAAATGGTGCAGTTTTACAGCAAGTTCTATCTTCCTACCACAGAGCAGCTTTGAAGCATCAAGGGATTGGCTGAGGATCATGCGGGACATGATGCAAATCAGCACCACTGTTATTCTGGTTGGAAACAAATGTGACAGAGGAAAAAATAGACAAGTTCACAGAACGGTAACCTCATGTTTGTCTACAACATTAATACGGTAAACCTTATGTTTGTCTACAACATTAATACGGGTCTGTATCCATTTATCCGAATTCCTTGGTGTCAACTTTGTTTCGGAAATAGGACCGTTTTCGGTTTTTAGATGTCGCCCACGTTGCGATCTAAAGTAGCCCAAATTGCCCAAGTAGTCCAAAATATGTTTAACAAATAGCCCAAAGTTGTCCAAAGTAGTCAGAAATTGTGATCGAAAAGTAGCCCAAAGATGCTTTAGCATTTCAGAATATTTCGGTTTTTGGGTGTTCAGATAAAGGGATTTTTTTTTTAACCAGCGGCAGTTGGGCTTTCAGCCCTTCGACCCAATGACATGTCATTGCGAGGCTGGGGAGCCTGTGGACTTTTCTTCCAACCCGGTCAGGAGCTGCGCTCCTTCCCATCCACAGAGGGTTTATCTCAGGAGCCGTTCAGGTTATTCAGTCAAAATCCCGGTCGATGACACTCTTTCAAATGCCCACACCCAGGCTTGAACCTTGAACACCTGATCGCCAGCGGAATGTGGTAACCATTACACCAGCGCGGCTCCAGATAAAATGATATAGGCCTGTATTAATCAGCAAGAGCTAACGCTCTGTGATGGTGGATCAAAGACAAGACCATGCCTGTATTATCATTAGAAGCAATACAAAAATTCACTTACTAAGAAACTAATCATTAATTTGTACCAACAATAATCAACATTCAATAACTGAATAAGGGCGATGTAAGAAGAGTCCCCCCAAAAAAAAACGTTAAAGGGATCGAACAAAGAAATTATCTTTCTTACTTATTTAGTTTTTCCTCTTCTACCGTTAGGTGTAGAGGTTCTTGCATTTCGTGTAATCAAGTTTTAAGGCAAACAGGTGATTGGCCTCATGTGCCTGTGTATAATGGAAGGGCTGCTTCCTTACGGCCTCCATGTGGGCCGCCCTCCTCCATTTTCAACCAGGCTTCGAACCAGCCTAGGCGGAGTAGAAAAAATAGTCAAGGACTTAACTCAAGTAGAAGCTTTTCTACCAGGAGTCGCAGAGGGCATAAAGAATTATTAGGGCCTGTGCTCCCTCAGACATGTCATAAGAGGGGATAAATATGGGATTCTGCTTTGGGCTGGCAACGTCATCATGTCAAACTGCAGAAACCACCACAGCTAGATGTAAGCTACCTGCTAGGGGACACCACTAGATGTAAGCTTCCTGCTAGGGGACACCACTAGATGTAAGCTTCCTGCTAGGGGACACCGCTAGATGTAAGCCTCCTGCTAGGAAACACCACTAGATGTAAGCTTCTTGCTAGGGGACACCACTAGATGTAAGCTTCCTGCTAGGGGACACCACTAGATGTAAGCTTCCTGCTAGGGGACACCACTAGATATAAGCTTCCTGCTAGGGGACACCACTAGATGTTAGCTTCCTGCTAGGGGACACCACTAGACGTAAGCTTCCTGCTATGGTAATCTGCTAGATGTAAGCCTCCTGCTAGGGGACACCACTAGATGTAAGCTTCCTGATAGGGAACACCACTAGAAGTAAACTTCCTGCTAGGGGACACAACTACATGTAAGCTTCCTGCTGGGGGACACGCTACAGTGACTGTTTCGTGTTCCATAATGAGCTAAACGGGGCATATTTAGAAGCCCGATTTTAATTGGTGGGACACTTTTCCATTTGACCTCAACCGGTCCTGAATCTCGTCATTGGCACCTACCTTCTTGTTCATTCCACTGTTGCTGTGAAGCTTAGTGGGGATCTGATGTTTGCATTCTTGACTTAAGTCTGTTGCAGCAACTGCAGTGAGCCCTTGTTGTTGTTAAAAATTGATGTAATATTTTTTATCCATCTGCCGCTTGGTGTTCCACTTGCCCTGCATCAAGATCTTCTAATGTTGTAAGCACGTAATGGTAATTTATCAGCTCCATTCTCATGAGGTGGCCGAATCACTTAAATTCCTGTCTCTCTATATACTTAATGTAGGATGTAGTTCCTAAAATTGTTTTGATGTCATCTTTTCTCATTCTGTCTCTCTTGGTAACATTAATGGTTTTTCTGAAGCATCTCATCACACAGGACGTGATTTTCCTGACCTGTGATGTGGTCAATGAACTAATTTGACACTACTCGCAAAGAGTAGTTCTCAAATATACTATTTATCAGCTGTATACACTGCTTAGACAGCTCAGACTACTCTGGCTTGGCCATGTCAGCCGCATGGAAGATGGTCGCATCCCAAAAAAATATCTTCTACGGACAACTGGCGGATGACAAAAGAACAGTTGGGCGACCACAGCTGAGGTTTAAAGATGTGTGAAAGAGAGACATGAGGGCACAGGATATAAATCCAGCAGCGTGGGAGCGTGAAGCTGCGGATCACACCAAGTGGCGATGCTCTCTACGGCGCTACTTCAGATTGGGCGAAAGGAAGCTCTCACGCCAAGCAGAAGAGAGGAGAAAACGTCGAAAGTAAAACACCAGCTGTCACCTCAGGGGCGCATCCCCATAGTCGGTTATAATTGAAAGGGCTATGTATTATAGCGTTTCCATACTGATATTCTGATGTTTGAGTAGTGGTGACTGCTGGTAAGTCAATTCACTGGCTTGTTGACATCTTATTTAAATTTCTCTTTCAAGTCTTCCATTTTCAGCAAAAAAATTCTTCCTAGGTATTGTATTCGAACTCTGGAACATTTTCATTTATTTTAGTAATAGCCTCCTCCAATTGTAGCTGACTATGGGAATGTTTATTTTAGTAATAGCCTCCTCCAATCGTAGCTGACTATGGAAATGTTTATTTTAGTAATAGCCTCCTCCATTCGTAGCTGACTATGGGAATGTTTATTTTAGTAATAGCCTCCTCCAATTGTCGCTGACTATGGGAATGATTATTTTAGTAATATCCTACTCCAATCGTAGCTGACTATGCCAATATTTATTTTAGTAATAGCCTTCTCCAATCGTAGCTGACTATGGGAATGATTATTTTAGTAATAGCCTCCTCCAATCGTAGCTGACTATGGGAATGTTTATTTTAGTAATAGCCTCCTCCAATCGTAGCTGACTATGGGAATGTTTATTTTAGTAATAGCCTCCTCCAATCGTAGCTGACTATGGGAATGTTTATTTTAGTAATAGCCTCCTCCAATCGTAGCTGACTATGGGAATGTTTATTTTAATAATAGCCTCCTCCAATCGTAGCTGACTATGGGAATGTTTATTTTAATAATAGCCTCCTCCAATCGTAGCTGACTATGGGAATGTTAATTTAGTAATAGCCTCCTCCAATCGCAGCTGACTATACCAATGTTTATTTTAGTAATAACCTCTTCCAATCGTAGCTGACTATGGGAATGTTTATTTTAATAATAGCCTCCTCCAATCGTAGCTGACTATGGGAATGTTTATTTTAGTAATAGCCTCCTCCAATTGTAGCTGAATATACTTACTTACTTAGTCGTTCCCCTTCTACCGTGAGGTGTAGAGGTTTGGAAGAGCAGACCATTCTATCAGCTGTCTTCTTCCTGGCCTGGTTCCATTCTAGTCCTCGGTCCTTCAAAGATTGTCTAATGTTGTCCTCCCAGCGGACTCTGGGTCGTCCTGGAAGTCTGGATTCCTGGCTCTTTGTTTCCCATGCTTGTCGTGGTAGCCGATCTTCTCCCATTCTGCAGACATGGCCAAACCATCTTAGTTGGGACTGTTCTATTTGGGTCTGCAGCGGATGGGATTTTAGGCCTTGACGGATCGTCTGGTTGCGGACCATGTCTCTTCTTGTTACTTCAACCACTTTCCTCAGATACCTCATTTCTGAGGTTTGGATCTGGCTTTTGTGGGTTGTAGTCATTGCCCACAACTCGCATCCATATGTCAAGACTGGGACATAGGTGGAGCGGTATACAGCCATCTTCGTTTTCTTACCAACCTCTTTCTTGCTGAGGAATCCACGATTTATGGCCTGAAAAAGTCTCCCAGCTGCTGCTTTTCGAGTGGCCAACTCTTCTTTGATGCCTCCCTTTCGGTCTATAATAGCTCCGAGATATTTAAAGTGGTCGACCTGCTCCAGGACCTGTTCTCCCAACTTGATCTGATGTTTTCTTTCTTCTCGTGATATCACCATGGATTTTGTTTTAGAGCTGCTTATGACCATCCCTCTCTTCTCCAGCTCTTCTTTCCAGACTTGCAGGTTGGATTGGAGATGTGCCTCTGATTTAGCAATCAGGGCAACATAATCAGCAAATGCCAGCTCCGAAATATAGACCTGTCTCATCTTCCAGTACCCCACTGAATGTAGCTGAATATGGGAATGTTTATTTTAGTAATAGCCTCCTCCAATCGTAGCTGACTATGGGAATGTTTATTTTAGTAATGGCCTCCTCCAATTGTAGCTGAATATGGGAATGTTTATTTTAGTAATAGCCTCCTCAAATTGTAGCTGACTATGGGAATGTTTATTTTAGTAATAGCCTCCTCTAATCGTAGCTGACTATGGGAATGATGCACTCTTGAGGTGCGCTCTCAGCTTTTTTTTATTTTTATACCAGAGATTCCTTTCAGAGTGTTCTTTTCTCTTCTGCTTGTTGTAAGAGCTTTTTTCACCCAATCTGAGTTGACGATGTAGGGAGCATCGCCAGCTGAATTAATGAATTAGAGATACTGACCATCATCCGTCATAATTATCATCATTTCCCATTATTTTGTCTACCAGTGGAGCAAGGAGTTATCCCTGTAGCTGGTCCCCAGCAGGTCTGTACTAAAGCATTAATATGCTCCTGCAGTGATAATTTGTGTAGCTATTTGTTATAAATGCATTGTTATGTCATGTCACATTTGTATGGTTATGTCGTGTCACATTTGTATGGTTATGTCATGTCACATTTGTATGGTTATGTCACATCAACTATTTATAATCGCATCATGTCACCTTTATGGCTTTTTTAAAATGCTACCTACGTATGGTTGTGTCATGCTTACCTATGTATGGCTGTGGCTTGCTACCTATGTATGGTTGTGTCATGCTACTTATGTATGGCTGTGTCAAACTGCCTACGTATGGCTGTGTCAAGTTAAATATGTATGGCTGTGTCAAGATACCTATGTATGCCCGTATCAAGCTACCTGCGTATGGCTGTTTCAAGCTATCTACATATGGCTGTGTCAAGCTATCTGTATGGTTGTGCCAAGCTATCTACATATGGCTGTGTCAAGCTCTCTATGTATGGCCGTGTCAAGCTATCTATGTATGCCCGTGTCATGCTAAATATGTATGACCGTGTCAAGCTACCTATATATGGCTGTATCAAGATACCTATATGTGGCTGTGTAAAGGTACCTATGTATGGCAGTAACAAGATACTGGCTGTGTCTAGTTAAATATGTATGGCTGTATCAAGCTACCTATGTATGCCCGTGTCAAGCTACATACGTACGGCTGTGCCAAGCTATCTACGTATGGCTGTGTCAAGCTATCTACATATGGCTGTGTCAAGCTATCTACATATGGCTGTGTCAAGCTATCTACGTATGGCTGTGTCAAGCTATCTACGTATGGCTGTGTCAGGCTGCCTATGTATAGCCGTGTCAAGCTACCTTTATATGGCTGTATCAAGATACCTATATGTGGCTGTGTCAAGGTACCTATGTATGGCTGTGTCAGGCTATGTATGTATGGCTGCATCAAGCTACCTATGTGTGGCTATGTCAAGATACTTACGTGTGTTTTATATTGCTCTATCAAATCATCTTTATATGACTGTATCACACCACCTTTGTATGGCTATATATTATCATCTGAATTATGTAACTTCCTACAGGCAGGTGAGGTACTAGCTCTGAGACATGATATGCTGTTTTTGGAGACTTCTGCCAAATCTGGTGACAACTTAGATCACCTGCTTGAGTACATCACGGCTGTGTGAGGGAAGCCTGGACTGCATACTTACATCACAGCTGTGCGAGGGAAGCTTAGACATCAAAGCTATATGAGGAAATCTTAGACATCACAGTTCTGAGAGGGCAAATTAAACTGCTTACTTACATCACTGCTGTGTGAGGGAAGCTTCGATCATTTACTTGACAGTATCACAGATATTTGAGGGATGCAACTCTTTCTGGTCTTCTTAAATGTGTAAACGGGGCATTTAATTTGAGAACTGATTATCTAGATATTTTATCTGTGACGTAATTATATGAATATTGCATTTGTGAACTAATTATATATTTGATATTATGTGTGAAGTTACTGTGTAGATGACAGTAGCTTATTTGTGAACTAATTATGTAGATCGCAACTTATTTGGGACACTATTAAGTAGATGATTCACAGGGTGAGCCGTAAGTCGATTACCTTACTCTATTAACAATTATTGGACAGAAAATATGAAGCCAAGTATGCTCAGCGGCAATGTTAACAAATTATATGGACACACGGACACAATATATATTATTTATAACTTGACAAAATATATATTATTTATAACTTGGTTGGGTCTTTGAAAAAAATCTCTGCCAGCTCTTTGAAATAAATTTTGGTCAGCTCTTTGAAATAAATCTTGGTGACCTCTATGAAATAAATCTTGGTCACCTAGATGAAATAAATCTTGGTCAGGCCTGTGAAATAAATCTTGGTCAGCTCTGTGAAATAAATCTTGGTCAGCTTTTTGAAATAAATCTTGGTCAGCTTTTTGAAATAAATCTTGGTGAGCTCTTTGAAATAAATTGTAGCAAAAAGTTTTAAGGTTTGTAGTAAATGATAAACGAGAAAATAATTCTGTCTACATGAATGTAACTGCTGCCGTCATTTTTGACGGTGGAAAAAAACACCAACCTAATGTATGTTTGGTTTAATGTGGTCAAAGAGAGATAAATGTTTATTGTCTTTCTGTGACAGGTTTGACTGGTGATTATCTTCTCCTGTCTTATGTTGTCCTGTCTCAGACATGTCTTCTAGTTGACATGTCTTAAGTCTATTTATAGGACCATATAGCGGAGTATCTTTATCACCCGTTTGGGCGGAAACGCCTGGTCTGGGTTTGCCTCGATCTGGTCCATGCTCTTTGGGCATGCGCGGGTCTTGGCGGGAAAAAGCCAAAAGACTGATTCAGAGAGAGTGTACCTGAGGCTTAGAACAGATGTGCCGATCCGTAGATTTCTCTCTGACAAGTTTTCGATAGGGATTGGAAATTCTGGGAATGACTGTTTGGCATTCTTCCGTCCCTGAGTGTTTCTTTATGCCAGTATTGGCTGTGTTGTGTTACCTTAGAGTGTAAGGATTCTTTGAGAAGGTAACTGAAACATCATTCGATCTTTTCGTCTCGTTTAGATCTTACAGGTACATTTATCGCTGATGGCGACATAGTGAGCGAAGCTCACAAGGAGTTATTATACTGTACCCCATTATGGCTTCATATTTGACAGTCTAGGTCGAAGTTGACCTGTTACACACATAAGCCTAAGAATCATTTTTATGGATCCGCAATGCAGGCGGAATATGGTTTGGCAGAAAATATATTAAATCTCAGAAGTCTTTTGCTAATTGTAGGACAATCGCATTGACTTTGTTTAAATAACTGATATCGCCCGTACTAAGCAAGATATTTGGTAGGGTGTAAAGTGCAATTTTTACTATCTTGCAATATAATACATTTATATACTTATTATGTTCGCAAATATTTTGTAAACAAAGTATTTCCTTTTTTAAGTGCTTAAGGAGAAGTCATTTTTGAGTTACTTCCCTTGAAATGAGTTCCGTCATCTTCGATCGGATTCCGCGGACGAGTCTAGGCCTACTGCGATTTATTCTTTGGCTGGGTAGGAATAGATTGTTCTTGCTTCAGTATATCTATGGCCTGAATTTATACGTAGTGTTTGTATGAGTAGGACGAGTCTGTCTTATATATGGATATCTTTACATTTCTAAGTCGAACTATGTTGGTTGTCGCTAGAAAAGGTCAAAGGCTATGCAGCGGAAGTATCGCTAGCAAGGGGTGTGATTCATGGCTGTCATCCTGTCGAGATGTCGAATTTTGTTGTAGCCGGCTTTTTTGCCGAAAAAGTGATCTATAAGTAGATGGGGAAAAGTGATAGTCATTTAGACATGTTGTATGTACTTTACCCCAGTGTTTATTCTCTTTTGCCAAGGAATGGCAAAGTTATATTTCGCATAGAAAGGTAAAACCACAATTTATTATGAACTTGGGCTTCGCCATCGTTGTCGATAAGCAGATGCACAGTGGTACTTTTGAAAAGAATATTTATTCAAAGGAAGAGGACATTCCTATGTATCAACACTAAATTATATGATATTATTCAATTACCTCTATGATAGAAGCTATGAAGAAATGAGGACATTTAACGAATGACCAATTTTGGTCTGTATCCAATAGTGAGTGAAGCTCACGAGAGAAGCACAGCCATGTTGAAATCCATATACTTTGTATTTATCGAGTGAGAAAAAGGGATGCCTGTACTATCGCTCGATGAACCAAGAGATCACTGCTACATGTGAGAACCCATGTCTGGGATTCCTATATCTTTATGGAAAAATATATATATTGAACTTTACGTGAAGGGATATTCGCTAGACGAGATTAGGTCTAGGAGCCTTCCTATATATTGGTTATGGTCTGACGTGCCCAGTCAGTAAAGCCAGATGATTTACATGATGGAACTCTGAATGCTTATTTACGAATGCTCCATTATGATATTTGCCAAGCATGAATGCTAACTTAAGATGATATTCCTGTGATCAACATTATGCTGTCTATGTCGACATTTGTTCCTGTAACCATACACGTACTGTCCAAGTGTGCGTCTCATTAAATGTTATAAAAAGACCACCGTAGTTCCAGTACTTCTTGAATTCGAACAGTGTGAGTATGAGTGATGTACTACCAACCTGTCAACTCTATCGAATCATTCTACCATTCGCGTTCTGACATTCATATACACACTCATTGTCTACACTCACATTCTTGTCGGAGCCTCATCACGTTCCAGGACAAGATGACCTGTATGACCAAAACTGTGCTGGGTTTAATGAGTTGACAATCGTTACACTTTACTACACCAGTCCCAACATCTACATTTATCAACTGGTGGACATTCACGTCATTTAACAAATAAAGCGTGATTTAACAACTAGTAGCCAGTATGAGTTAACAACTACAGAGTTTAACAACTGGTGTGCCAGCTTCCTGGGTCAACCTGCACAGTGACCATATTGAGAAGTAAACTACTGAGACCAGACGTTCCTTGGGGTCTGTTACGACACACAAATACATCAACAGTACAACTCTACAGTGATGTCAGCGTGACCTGTCCTGTCGACAGTATGCAGTAACTAGGTCAGCATTTGTTGACATTTGGTTCGTTGGACATTTGCCATACAACTGACAGTGTTACACAGCAAGCTTGGTTGAAACATAGAACATTACACATCAGGACTGGAGAATATTTGACAGTGTTTGCGAAAGGAAATGTTATTGAACTGAGAAGTCCTACATCGATTGTTATCATTCACATCAACGATGGAGCTTCTATTTCTGTGTTGAATTTAAAATAATTAGACCAGAAGTATTTGTTTAATAAAGTACCACAGTACTGTACTATTAGGCAGTGTAACTGAGCCTTCTTTCCAACACATTCTTTCTGCAACACTCTATTTACATCATATTGCCATACTATTTATGCATTTATGTATTTATGTTTAAATATTTATATGTGATATTTGTTTGTATCCAGCGGGTTGTTGTTTTGGTTGGGCGGTGTCACACAACAGAGTATCCCACGTAATAGAGGGTCTGATGTGCGCGTTTCTATAGGTGCAATTTTCTTGATTGAAAATTTGCTGCGACAGCTGTTGCTATTAGTGTTAGCTGTGAAGACTGTACTCATTGTTGTTTTTGTAATATTCCTCTGTTCTTTAGTTTGTTTTGATTTGTTTGTAATTTGTTGGTCTACCCTATTCTATCTTTCAGTTCTATTCTCAATTTATATTTATATACTGTGGCGTTATTTGTATTTGTTATCCTCTTGCGGTTTATCTTTTATTGTTTTTCCCATTTGATTTATTTCATTTCCGCAAATGTTTTCATGTTCTTCTGTATAACTGTTTTGTTTTGTGCCTGATCGACATACACTATTTTAAATATAGTTGATCATATAAAGTGATGTACAAGAATCAACTGATAGTTAATTGCTATTACTAAAGGTACACAGTTGATGATATAAAACACTATTTCTGGTGCACTGCACTTATATTATAAAGTGAACCAGCAACTTATAGCTGTTATTATATAAGGATTTATACAAGACCTTTGTAAGGCTTGTTTCCCACAGTGATTGGGATAGTTAAGTACTATTTTCCACAGGTTACAAAGTTATCATACAAGGTCTTTGATTAAGACTAAGAAAGTGAATTTATTTACTTTTGCAAATTACTGATCTTATTAGACAAGATGTCTACATTAGATTATTTTATCACACAAGGCAGGGCTCTTGATAAGACTGGTCAGCAATTAGAAGAATGGGCAGTTGCTCAATATGACAAAGCATTAGCTGCTGCTGCTGAAGAAAGAAAAGCATTGATTGAAGAAAAGAAATTAGCAGCTGAGGAGAAAAGATTAGAAGCTGAGGAAAAAAAAATTACAAAGAGAGGATGAACAAAAGAAATTGCAGATACAGACTGATGAAAAAAGATTCCAGATGGAAATGGAAAGAGAGAAAAGAAAAGATGAGGCTGCTGCTGAAGAGAAAAAATTACAAGCTGCTGCAGAAGAGAGAAAATTACAAGCTGCTGCAGAAGAGAGAAAATTACAAGCTGAAGCTCAAGAGAAAAAAGCAATAAGAGAACATGAACACCAAAAAGAACTTTTAGCATTTGAGTTAGAAAAGTTAAAGTTAACAAACATAAGTGATGGTAATCAAGCATCTGGTGGTAATGGTAAACCCTTTACTTACAAGGTCAAGGTACCAGCGTTCAACCCTTCCAGTGATGACATAACATTCTGGCTAAATAGATTTGAACGCTCGTGTCGAGCTCATAATGTAGACAAATCACAATATGCTAACCAGTTATCAGAAAATCTGAAAGGTGATTCTCTGACTAGTTTAAGTTTGGTTGAAGAGGCTGACAAAGATAACTATGATGTTATTAGGGCAGCCTTATTAAAGAAGTATCAGTTGTCTGAAGAGGGTTATCGGAAGTTGTTTAAGACAATGGTGCCTGAGGCAGGTGTAGAATTCTCAGAATTCATTGCAAAGACACGTCTTACATTTGATCGTTGGATTGAGCTATCCAAAACAGAAAAAACTTATGAAGCCCTTATGGACTTGATACTCAGAGACAAGATTATGTCAAGTATAAATAAACCTTTCCTCGAATTCTTACACGAGCGTAAACCTAAGTCTCTAAAAGAAATGGAACAGTATTGTACCCAATACGTCACTGCACATCCGGACGTAGCTATTAGCAACAGTAAGGTTAAAGAAGGTATGCCAGTTGCTTCTGCAACACCATACAACCCTAATCACTCTCACAAATTCCAAGGACCTCAAAATAGGTTTAATAAAAAAGGTAACTATTACAGTTATCAGAACCAAGGTAACCAATCATTTCAGGGTTCTTCTTCGAATACCTGGAGAAGAGCTGACAGCCCTAGTTTCAGGGGTGGTCATAATTACAGGAACTTTCGCAAAGGAAGTCATTCTAGAAACTATCCAAGTTTTCCTTCATGGAGACAACAGGATCATAATTACCGAGATACTCATTATAATGAATATGATGATAGTAACCAAAGGAGCTATGATTCAAACCCGAGTAGGGGTTATAATAGTGTAAACAATGATAAGTACAGAGGCAATAATAACAGAGGTAGAGCACAATTCAAAAAACATAAAGCTCATTACCAGGCGAACTCTGCACAGCAAGAGTCCCACGAAGCCTATAAACAAAATAAAGATAATGATGACTCTAATAATATGGCATGTGCCGCTTTTGATTTTGGGAGAGCATCTCAGTGCCCCCAATGCAAAACATTATTTGAGCCAACCACAGTGTCTACTTTAAGCTGTGGGCATCCTCTTCCCGCTCTTCCTGCGTCAATCGTGCATGATGGGAGAGGTTCTCCTGTCTTACACAAAGGTTTAGTAAATGACAATCCAGTCTCAGTACTTTTTGATTCTGGATGCACAACTATTGGGGTTAGGCAGTCACTCATAGATCCTTCTCATTCTACAGGCAAAGTAGTCAAATGCGTAACATTTGGCGGCACAATAGAGAAATACTCTACCGCTATCATTAGGATTGCTACTCCTTTCTTCACAGGAGATGTACACGCATGTCTTTTGCCGAATCCGATCGCTGATCTTATCATCGGTCGCATTCACGGAGTCAAAGAATGCACTCCGGAGCAAATTTCCGTTTGGGAAAATCAAAATATGCAATCTGCTAATGCGGTAGTCACTAGAGCTCAAGCTCTCAATATGCCTGAAACTTCATCTGTTGAGGATAATGAAGTGCATAACCAAGATGATCCCTTGGTAATTTCTCGTGACTCGTTTATAAAACAACAAGAAGAAGATCCGACTCTTAAGAAATTCTTCACTCTTGTAACGAAAGGTGATCCGAATAAAGATTCAAATTGTAAATCTTGGATTACAATGAAGAATGGCGTACTTGTACGTATGGTGCAAGACTCCACTAAGTCAAGTCATTCTCAGATTCTTGTACCCAAAAATTTGAGAGTTAAGATCTTACAACATGCACACGACTCTCAGTGTGCTGGTCACATGGGTTTTTCCCGTACAAAGTCAAGAGTTCTTGCGGCTTTCTTTTGGCCTTTTGTGAACAAGGACATACGGATCTATTGTCGATCCTGTAAAGTATGTCAAGAAGTCAAATCCAAAGGTCCTCGTCATGCTGCGCCTATTCAGGCTGCAGATATTCCTATTCGTCCATTCCAGAAAATGGCGATAGACATCATTGGTCCATTCAAGATCAAATCTGCTAGAGGACATCAGTTTATCTTAACGTGTGTAGATATGTGCACACGTTGGCCAGAGGCTATCCCTCTAAAGAGCATTACTACCGCTGACATTGCAGATGCTCTTTGGCTTATATTTTCTCGGCTGGGATTCCCCGGAGAAATATTATCAGATCATGGCACCCAACTGATATCGGATACCATGTCTCAAGTAATGTCTACTCTACAGATAGAGAGATCTTTGAGTAGCATCTATCATCCTATGTCCAATGGGATGGTCGAGCGGCTAAATAGAACACTTAAGAGCTTATTAGGGAAGATAACTGAGGATCATCCTCAAGATTGGGATAGGGTTTTACCCGCGGCCCTCTTCGCGTACAGAGAGGTCCCCAATGAACATACAGGGTTTTCTCCATTTGAACTTGTCTTTGGCGCGCGACCGCGCGGCCCAATGTCTTTGCTGCATGATCTTATAACAGCTGACAATATTGACGATTGTAGTGGTGTTTGATGGTATTGTATGATGTGATATTACTAATTGTAATTGTATGAGGCCAGCTGTGAAGGCTCCTGAGATAAAATGTAGTTGTGAATTGTCAGAAGGCCTTTCTTGCTACCACTACGACCTCACACTTAATTTTTTTTAATGAATGTGGCTACGTAAAGTGTCTAGGGTTATGATATGTAGGGTGGTGTAATAGGTTATAGATATACCCACAGATATTTAACAAGACTAATAAGATTAATAAATATTACAACACACTGAACTAACTCAATAGTGTAAAATTTTTTGATAGAATTATATTACATTTATTTTGTTCTGGATCAATTTTTTAGGTTGACCAGAACTTAAAAGGATTTAGAGATTATGTAAGAAATGCATGGAATATTATATCATAAATGCAATAGTGTACATATATATGTACTATACTAGTTAGTTTTATTAAAATGTTCTAGTAGTCATCTACTTGGGAGGATAGTTAATGTTTGTGCTGTTGGGGTGGCCTCATCACACCTGTCTATATTGACTACACAGTGTCCAGAAAATGGTGGGAATTTTTATGGGGGTATTGGTAACTAAACGGTGTTGGTGAATGTCCAGCAGACCAGAGGCTCACTCATCTTGTAGTTGTAGCTCTGGTGCTGAAATCTGGTGGTCCCACCTCTCCGTGCTGGCGGGCACTAATGGTGGTCTCTGTCACAAGTACTGCACAGATACACTCGAGTAAGTCACCAACTGAATAGACACTGCTTGGTTGACAACAGAAACTCACAGCTCTGCAATCAAAGTATGGGCCATGTGTCAAAATCTATTCTCTACCCACGTCTGGACACAACACTGACACAACAACCACATCATACAGACAGGTCAGATCTCTCTGACCAAACAGCACATTTACCATGGTGGGTTTACATCAGATAGATCCTCCCAGACTATAGATTCTGAAAAAATATTTATTAGTTGTCTGCCCTAAAAGAGGATAGGTAATATGTTTCATTATTCTCAACACTTGATCTGTCTTGCCTAACCCTTGCTGGAGTTTATGTACATTGTTGGTCCCTAGACCCTGACTTGGGGGGGGGGTCTAGAGCAAATCCCTACTTGTTTGTAAGGCTAGATTTCGATATGGCAGTATCAAATCACTCGAACATGAAACAATATTCAAAATATATAAGGAAATAATTTCAATCTTACCAGATTATGAATAAATAACACAGAATTGCTAGCAAAACTCAGCTGAGCTGCTGGCTACAGTATGGCGTCCCTAAACTTCTTACACTTTCTTTCATATGGAAATCACCACACTTTAAAATCTGTGTCTATCACTGAACAACTATTGAGAAATGACCCCAAATCCGCGTCTAAGCGCCGACAATATGCTTGTCTGTGGCCAATCACTGCCTAGGTTTATTTGAATTTCAAATTTCCTACACTAAAGTCATTTCAGTCATGCTTCAGTCAAGTATGGATGTTTATCTGTTAGTCTGTCCGTCTCTACTTGTGTTTCTACAAAATGTACTTGATTTTTGAACCAACCTTTCTCTCCCCTCCAAAATTTTGTCGTTAAAAGTTATTTTTAGACACAGCCACCACAATATCCCCTCTCCTCCATACCAAGTAGATTTGAACACCTGAGTCTCGAGGTCGTGTTTTTTTGTGCAAAATAGCGACACTTTTAGATTCAATACAGTCTGTCGATGATGTAAACTACACTGTCTTTTGTCATTATCTTCAATATTATCTATCCGTCTGTAAAATTAAGAACATATTAGTTCACTGCTCAGAATAGGCCATCCGGCCAACTAATTTTTATATTCCTAACATTAATATTAAGAAAAAAGTACTTTTTAATTTTTGTAATATTCCTAACATCTGCGTTTAGCCGCTGAATGCAAATCAAGGCCTTGGTATCGCAAAAGCGTCCAATAAATGACTGTGGCGTAACATATCTATGGTCCCTTCTGTCGAGTTGCTTACTTTTTATGTCAACTTGGGAAACGTGACTTTTCTCCGTTTCCCCCCCAATTGCGTCTCCTTAGCCTTTCCAGTCTCACGCAATCTTTCCAGTCATATTTTTCCTTTTTGATCCTCCGTTCCCCTCCTGTCTAGCAAGTCAATTTTTATGGAGGGTGATGACCCGCGGTCTAGGCGATCATGTACTATTCGCAGCCTACGCATTATGTTTTTATCCTTAAATGTTATCTTTGGAGGTATTTTACCGTTGTATCTCTGTCAATTTCACTACAACGATGACACAAAATCTTCTTACGAGTATGTCATCGCGCTGAGACAGAAGATTATAGAAGCATGCAAATTGGCAACGTCCTCTTCTGAATTTGCTAAGCAGAAGGCAAGACAATTTGCTAATAAGAAGAGAACTTTACGACAACTTTGTCCTGGTGACAAAGCATTTGTTTTGCTACCTTGTCGTGAAAATAGACTCCTTATTAGTTGGGAAGGTCCGTACGATATAATATCGAAAATTTCAGATGTTGACTACATCGTCGATATTAACGGGAAGCATAAAACCTTCCACATCAATATGCTTACGGAGTTTCATGAACGTCCTGACTATCTACAGCCTATTTTCCAGGCAACGGACGATTCTCATGTCAAACATGGTCATTACTCATCACTGTCTGTAATACAGGATGAGGAAACAAGTTTTTCGGATGTTAATCTTCCGCTTCCAATGATCCCACTTCATTCTAGTGAATCATGGAAAGACGTTACTGTTTCTCCTGATTTGTCTCTAGGAGAACGGCGACAAGTTTCGTCTATGTTACAAACATTTCAGGATGTCCTCACTGACATCCCTGGACAAACTCATGTCATTGAGCATGACATTGTTCTAACTGAACATACTCCAATTAGGGTTAGACCTTATCCTATCCCTATACATTTCCAAACACAGGTTGAAAAGGAGTTGGATGAAATGATAGATTTACAAATAATCGAACCATCCACTTCTGCATATTCTTCGCCGATGGTTATTGTTCGAAAAAAAGACAATAACATACGTCTTTGCGTTGACTATCGCAAATTGAATCAAGTTACGAAGTTCGATGCTGAACCTATGCCTTTACTAGAAGAGCTACTTACTCGTCTTTCTAAATCGCATTTTTTCACTAAACTTGATTTGTCTAAAGGATATTGGCAAGTTCCATTATCCGAACGCGCCAAACCTCTTACCGCTTTCTCTACTCCCAGAGGCCTTTTCCAATGGAATTTTATGCCTTTCGGCCTTATGAACGCACCAGCTACATTTGTACGCATGATGCGTCGAATCCTATCGTATCGGTCAGATGTCATTGCTTATCTAGACGACATCTGTCTTTTCAGCGATACTTGGGAAGATCACTATTCAGGGTTAGTTGAATTATTATCAACTCTGCGTGAGTATAACCTGACAGCAAAACCATCTAAAGCTTGCATTGGCTTTAGCGAAATTGCTTTCTTAGGCCATCGAGTAGGTCACGGTTTCTTGAAGACAGAAGACCATAATATCACTAAGATACTTAACATCTCTATCCCTAGGACTAAAAAGCAAGTGCGAAGTCTTTTAGGTCTCATACAATTTTATGGACGTTTCATTCCGAATCTGTCCTCTATCATGGCACCTCTCTCTACACTATTAAAGAAAGGGTCGCCTAACATGGTTCACTGGTCTCATGAATGCCAATCTTCACTAGAGAAGATCAAAACTATGTTTTCATCACCACCTATTTTAGTGTTACCTACAACAGATAAGACATTCGTTCTTCGTAGTGACGCTTCATCCACTGGGATTGGAGCGGCACTAATGCAAGAGTACTCTGGAACTCTGCATCCTGTAATGTATATATCCAGAAAACTTAATGCTGCAGAAAGGAATTACTCGGTTTTAGACCGTGAATTATTGGCAATGGTTTGGTCAATTCTCAAACTCCAAAGATTCCTTCTGGGCGCGCATTTCGTGGTGGAAACTGACCAAAAAGCTCTTACGGCTATCCAAAGTAAGAACTTGAAGAGCTCGAGATCAACTCGATACGCAATCGCTCTTCAACCTTTTCATTTCTCGGTACGAGCTATCCGTGGTTCAGAAAATGTGATGGCGGACATTCTGTCCAGATGCCCACATGATGCCACTTAACTGTTAAATATTGGATTTTTTAATATGTATAACTTTACAACAGTTATTTTTTGTTTCTTTACTAAGATACACATTTGTAATTTAATAATAGAATGATGGTATCTCTACTTAGCGGTTTATTGATGTTTATTCACCGCTGTTCTTTGATGATTGTTTCTTCATAAATCATAAATTTAAGATTATAGTGTGAATTTTTGGTATGCATTGTATAATTACCAGAATTGTATTATACGTACATCACACCTTCCTGGAAACATTTATTCGTAGAGAAACAATTTCTCTCAGATTTTGAGATATATTCTCACCGGTCATATTAGGAATTATAGTTATTCCTGATATTTTCATCTGCGCAGTATTCTTGCGTTGTGAGCCTATTCTACGTTGCTCCTAGATGTATTTTTAAAAAAAAAATTTTATTTTTTTTTTCCCGGGAGGTGTGGTAAGACTGTAAAGTGCAATTTTTACTATCTTGCAATATAATACATTTATATACTTATTATGTTCGCAAATATTTTGTAAACAAAGTATTTCCTTTTTTAAGTGCTTAAGGAGAAGTCATTTTTGAGTTACTTCCCTTGAAATGAGTTCCGTCATCTTCGATCGGATTCCGCGGACGAGTCTAGGCCTACTGCGATTTATTCTTTGGCTGGGTAGGAATAGATTGTTCTTGCTTCAGTATATCTATGGCCTGAATTTATACGTAGTGTTTGTATGAGTAGGACGAGTCTGTCTTATATATGGATATCTTTACATTTCTAAGTCGAACTATGTTGGTTGTCGCTAGAAAAGGTCAAAGGCTATGCAGCGGAAGTATCGCTAGCAAGGGGTGTGATTCATGGCTGTCATCCTGTCGGGATGTCGAATTTTGTTGTAGCCGGCTTTTTGCCGAAAAAGTGATCTATAAGTAGATGGGGAAAAGTGATAGTCATTTAGACATGTTGTATGTACTTTACCCCAGTGTTTATTCTCTTTTGCCAAGGAATGGCAAAGTTATATTTCGCATAGAAAGGTAAAACCACAATTTATTATGAACTTGGGCTTCGCCATCGTTGTCGATAAGCAGATGCACAGTGGTACTTTTGAAAAGAATATTTATTCAAAGGAAGATGACATTCCTATGTATCAGCACTAGATTATATGATATTATTCAATTACCTCTATGATAGAAGCTATGAAGAAATGAGGACATTTAACGAATGACCAATTTTGGTCTGTATCCAATAGTGAGTGAAGCTCACGAGAGAAGCACAGCCATGTTGAAATCCATATACTTTGTATTTATCGAGTGAGAAAAAGGGATGCCTGTACTATCGCTCGATGAACCAAGAGATCACTGCTACATGTGAGAACCCATGTCTGGGATTCCTATATCTTTATGGAAAATATATATATTGAACTTTACGTGAAGGGATATTCGCTAGACGAGATTAGGTCTAGGAGCCTTCCTATATATTGGTTATGGTCTGACGTGCCCAGTCAGTAAAGCCAGATGATTTACATGATGGAACTCTGAATGCTTATTTACGAATGCTCCATTATGATATTTGCCAAGCATGAATGCTAACTTAAGATGATATTCCTGTGATCAACATTATGCTGTCTATGTCGACATTTGTTCCTGTAACCATACACGTACTGTCCAAGTGTGCGTCTCATTAAATGTTATAAAAAGACCACCGTAGTTCCAGTACTTCTTGAATTCGAACAGTGTGAGTATGAGTGATGTACTACCAACCTGTCAACTCTATCGAATCATTCTACCATTCGCGTTCTGACATTCATATACACACTCATTGTCTACACTCACATTCTTGTCGGAGCCTCATCACGTTCCAGGACAAGATGACCTGTATGACCAAAACTGTGCTGGGTTTAATGAGTTGACAATCGTTACACTTTACTACACCAGTCCCAACATCTACATTTATCAACTGGTGGACATTCACGTCATTTAACAAATAAAGCGTGATTTAACAACTAGTAGCCAGTATGAGTTAACAACTACAGAGTTTACGTCAACAGCATTCCCTACTTCACTGACTTCTACTTGTGGTTGTGTGAGTTAATGTGAAGTCGTCCAAGAGCCTATACGGCCTTCGTGTTATCAGCACTGTTATCTACACTCTTACACAATCAACCACATTGTCATACAAGTACTACATGTCTGAATCTACAGGAATACTGACATTATCTATGTGTCTATTATACCCTGGCGGCACCTCACGCTAGTGACCTAGATTCTCGCCACAACTTGGTACTGTCCAGGACAACACGACACGATCAACGTACTAACATTCCTAACACACGAAACAGTACATTACATCTGGGCATTTACACTGAACAACCTTTAACATCTAGAAAACACCCTTCAACAGTAACCTAGTCTCGGAGAAGAGCATTGGTATCACGGGTATAGTTACGGCGGTGAAAGTCTCTACTTCAAATGATAATGATAGTAATGATAGATCCTAAGGTGCCCTTTTGCAAGTAACTATCCAACGATAAACAATAACTCAGTAACTTTAAAACAAAACTCAACACGATAAAATTCAAGATAAAATTGATAAGTCTGAAAATTCCAATTAAATTGATAAGTCTTAACACTACAATTACAAAATTATTTATTATGTACAACTATTTTTCTTCTTGTGCAAATTATGCAAATGGTGAACTCAATAAAATTTAAGCTTACTCATATCAATAAATCACTGGTTGTATTATAATTATTTTACAGTGTTCTTGTAGTTATTCTGACTATAGAGCACTTTGTTCATCCTAACACCATCCTCTTAGTTTGACTTCTCACAATGACTGTTAAATATGCACATTTAGTCACTTAAAAAAAAAAATTTGGCTAGTTTTGGCGAGGCGCGTCCTGTTCAACCTAGCTGGTTATATTAGGGCGCATGTCCAAATATAAAAGACCTTTAGGTCAGGTGAATGTTAAACAGATGTGATGTAGTCACTTATCTTCACCGGTATAGATTCTGTTGATGGTGATAATTCCCTTTCAGAGCAATAATGCCAGGTCTTGTACCAGGCCACCAAACACCGTTTGAAGCCTAACACTTGAATATATGTGTGCTCCTCTGTAGTACAAGGATGGCACTTGTGAATTTAAGTTCTCGACCTTCTGCTTCAGTATGACACAACCGAAACCTGAAACCATATGTGACATGTGGCTAGCCTTTGTTCTTGGGTCTCACAAGCCTACGTGTTCGTGGGTGATGATGTTCAGCGTTTGCATGTGTTGTATGACACGTTTTTCTGTTCTGGTCAGTTTTTACAAGTAATACAGGTGTCTATATGCATTTATTATACAATATTTACATAAAGCTATTAATACATGTTATACATAATCATAATCCTACCGTCGCCTTTCACATGTTGGAAAGCCAAGTCCACTGTTCCAGTACAGTAACTTTCATTTGAACAATCCTAGTGACATTCATTATATTCATTGGTATGCATCGAATTCCTTTATACATCGACAACTTAATTTCAGTCAGTCCTCTGGCCTGATCCTGATACCTATTTTTATCACAATAACCTGCAATAAAACAATGTATTTATTTGTCACTGTACTCTAGAATACTTGAGAAGTACAAAATCAGACTCAGTCTTGGTGTAGTCAAAGCTGCACTGGCATACAGATGGTAAAGAATTATAGCTATTGGCAAGCAAGACTCTTTCCTACCGTCGGTTCTGTCTTCTACTTGTGAGTGTGTGTAAATTTTGAAAAACCCGCTGACCTTATTTGTAGAGAGATCGCGGCTGTATCGGAGGCCAATACAACGTTACAGTTTTGCAGTCCGCTTATTCCTGCGTTTTGTGTGCAGATTCGAGCAAGCTGTGTTAGATTGGTCCAGAAAACATACTCGTTCTTCTCAACCCTGGCATTTACTACTTTCATCTATATCTCCTTTTACTGGAACGACCATAAGTTTCATTTACAAGTCTTCTTCTTCTTCTTCTTCCATCCTTAGCCAAAGACCGACCAAGCAGTCAGAGGCCATCACGCCTTGTGGCGTCTTAAGGGCAACAGCAGATTGATTTTCTCTGTTGTAGTTTCCCATCACGCCTAGCGGCGTCATTAGGGCAACAACAAATAGATCCATCTGCCGTTGTTTCCGTAATCGGTGTGACAAGCCAACGGGTGATCAGCCCATTGGGCATTTACAAGTCTCGTTTTCCTTAATTAGTTTTGCCTACGATTTATATACATTTTTGGAAGACCAGTTACAAACTTACTTTTAACATGTTGGCCTACATCTGTAGAATATCTCTAAAAATAAGGTACACCGCAACTATTCCTTTTGAACATAACTGCATGGTATTCTCCTTCATAAAATGCACTTTACTTCAAATCCTTCCTTCCAGCCATTCCGTTGCAATTTATTCAACTCCATGTTACGAAAACATACAATTTCTTGCTGCCATACGTCATTGCAAAACTGTTCGCGATACAGAGTGCATTTTTCATTGGACGATATATTTCCTTATACATTGAATGTTAAGGCATTGTTTCTTCACGCTACATAAATCTTGGTCAGCTGTTTGAAATAAATCTTGGTCAGTTCTTTGAAATAAATCTTGGTTAGCTGTTTGAAATAAAACTTGCTCAGCTCTTTTAAATTAACTCTTTGTCAGCTCTTTGAAAAACATATTCATCAGCTGTTTGAAATAAATTTTGGTCAGTTCTTCAAAATAAATTTTGGTGATTTCTTTGACATAAATTTTGGTTAGGCTTTTGAAATAAATCTTGGTCAGTTATTTGAAATAAAACTTGGTCAGCTGTTTGAAATAAATCTTGGTCAGTTCTTTGAAAAAAATATTGGTTAGCTGTTTGAAATAAATCTTGGTTAAATCTGTGAAAAAGTTTTGGTCAGGTCTTTGAAATAAATCTTTGTCAGCTCTTTGAGTAAAACCTGCCCAGCTATTTTAAATAAATCTTGGTCAGCTATTTGAAATAAATCTTGGTCAGCTCTTTGAAATAAATCTTGTCCAGCTCTTTGAAATAAATCTTGGTCAGCTCTTTGAAATAAATCTTGGTCAGCTCTTTGAAATAAATCTTGGTTAGCTCTTTGAAATAAAACTTGGTCCGCTCTTTGAAATAAAACTTGTTCAGCTGTTTGAAATAAATCTTGGTAAGCTGTTTGAAATAAATCTCGGTTAACTCTACAGTCTTTGTACAAGTAAATGACTACAGTCTTTGTACAGGTGAAGTACTACAGTCTTTCTACAGGCACATGACAACAGTCTTTGTACAGGCACATGACTACAGTCTTTGTACAGGTAAATGACTACAGTCTTTGAAACTTTGCCCAAATAAGATCTGATTTTATTTTTGAGTTTTATGATATTTTAAATCATCCTTGTCCTTTATGCTGCTAACAGAGCATGGGGGTCACCACTGTAGCTGTTGCCCTTGCAGGAAACAATTTAAAACATTGACATGTTGTCTCAGTGAATGGTTTCTGTGGTCATTAGTTTTACATGATGAGTTGGTCAGTCTCATGTACAACCTCATGTTAGTACGACATGACCTTGGATGTAGTAGGTCTATCATTTGTTTGTCTGTTTAGTGACCTCCAGAAACGTCATTGATTTTTGGTTTATCATGAACTAATCAGCAAAATCTTCCAGATTTATGAAGAAACTGCTTGATAATCCTTTGTCCCTCTAATTCTTATTTTGAGAATCAAAATAATTCAATATGATTCAATATTCTTTACAGATAGTTCCCAACGTAGTGAAGAAGTCAGATATCAGAACTCCTCATGTTTACATCAGTTCGTTATATGGGACTAGAGTGTACATCAGTTGTACGTATCACATCTTCTAGAAATTACACCGGTTTTATGAATTTCATCTTTAAATATATCATGTTTTATATATCTTATCTAAACTTTAAATCAATTTTATATATTATATTTAGATATGTTTTATACATCACATTTAGAGACTGCATCGGTTTTATATACCACTTTTAGAGATTACATCAGATTTATTTATCACATCTAAAGATTACATCACTTTTATGTATCACATTTAGAGATTACATCAGTTTTATATATCGCATTTAGAGATTACATCAGTTTTTTATATCACGTTTAGAGATTACATCAGTTTTATACATCACAGTTTGAGATAACATCAGTTTTATATATCACAGTTTGAGATTACATCAGTTTTATATATCACATTTAGAGATTACATCAGTTTTATATATAACATTTAGAGATTACATCAGTTTTATACATCACAGTTTGAGATAATATCAGTTTTATATATCACAGTTCGAGATTACATCAGTTTTATATATCACATTTTGAGATTACATCAGTTTTATTTATCAAAGCTACAGTGTACCATTCATCGGAAAAAAAACTATGCAGATACAAATAGCCTCAAGTTCACCGCTGCTTTCTTTGAACATATTCAAGTTGACATCTGAGAATTTATGAGGAAGAAGATATATCAAATTAAGAGACTACATCAGTTTTATATATCACATCAAGATATTACATCATTTTTATGTACTACATTTAAAGATTACATTAGTTTTTATGTATCACACTTTATGTATTACATCTGTAAATATATCACATTTTTTATATCACATGTAGACATTACATTCATTTTATATATCACAAGTAGATATGTTTTATATACCACGTTTAGTGATTACATTAGTTTTATATTCCACATTTGAAGATTACATCAGTTTTATGAATCACACTTTATATATTATATATACGAGTATATATATATAATCATGTTTTATATAGCAGGTAATGATAACAGGGTTGAACTTGAAGAAACACCAATTCAAGATGTTGAATCATACACATATCTTGACAGTAATATAGACAAAGTTGGAGGGACAGACAGCGATATCAAAATAAGAATACAAAAGGCAAGAGGAGCTTTCATTGCATTGGGAAATATATGGAGATCAAGAGAAATTGGATCCAACACGAAAATAAGAATCTTCAACTCAAATGTGAAGTCAGTCCTATTGTATGGCTCGGAGACATGGAGAACAACAAAGACAACAACCAAAAAGCTACAGACTTTCATAAATGGGTGCTTGCGTAGAATAGAGGGATTAAAATGGTATGACAAGGTTACCAACGTGGAACTGATGACAAGAACTAGACAAGTGCCAGTGGAACAAGAGATGAGAAGAAGACGATGGCGATGGATAGGACACACACTGAGGAAACCTGTTGATAGCATTACAAGGCAGTCCTTGTTCTGGAACCCCCAGGGCAAGAGAGGCAGAGGAAGACCAAGAAGTACATGGAGAAGAGAGTTGGAAACAGAGGTGAAAATGATGAGGAGAACATGGAAAGAACTTGAGATGATGGCACGGGACAGGAGGACTTGGCATGTGTTTGTTGAAGGCCTATGCTCCTTTGGGAGTGGAGGGTTATGAATGAATGAATGAATGATGTTTTATATATCACAAGTAGACTTTACATCCACTTTATATATCAGATTTAGATATGTTTTATATACTACTCGTCAAAAGACAAGGGCCACTTAGAAAAACCTTGGTTGAAACCATAAAACAAATCTGATATAAACGTAATTGGTATCAGTCAAAACGGCATTTATTGAATACCAAATTGACATGTCACGTAAAGAAATGGAAACACACATTCAAACGCAATGAAGCTGTGAAGTGTGTCACCCACCTTTTCAAAAGTCACACAATAGATATTGGACAAATAGACATTTCAAAATCGGGTATGACCACCGTTTGCAGCAAGGCATTCAAGACAGCGTAGACGCATCGAGTCCACAAGGGTCCGAAGAGTATCATGAGGAACCGCTTGCCATTCCTGAAGCAGAAATGCAGTCAGCTGTGCAACATCCATTGGCAGGGGGTGATTTGTTGACAATCTTCGACCAAGGACATCCCAGAGGTGCTCAATCGGAGAAAGGTCAGGTGAACGAGCTGGCCACGCCATCCTGATGATCTCATGTTGCTGAATAAACTCATTCACCACACAAGCTCGATGCGGTCGAGCGTTATCATCTTGGAAGATGGCATTACCACCAAGGCCTCCAGAGCAGGCTGAACAATTGGTCTCAAGATTTTGTTCTGGTATCTTGGGCCGGTCAAGCTGCCTTGGATGATGTAGAGTTGGGTCCTGCCGTGTCTTTAGAAGCCTCCCCAGACAATGACAGAACCCCTACCATAACGATCCCCCTCTCGAATTGTGTCATCAGTAAATCGCTCTCCTGGTCGTCTCCAAACTCGAATCCTGCTATCATTGAATGACACAGTGAAGCGAGATTCGTCAGTGAAGAGAACTTGACTCCATTGTAGCCTTGTCCATCGGATGTGCTCGCGACACCAAGCAACACGGGCTCAGCGATGAGCAGGAGTAAGAGGGATTCTGACTGCAGGACGTCGAGCAGCCAGTCCAAATTCATGTAAACGTCAACGAATGGTGCTTTGACTGACATTAACGTTTACAGTTTGTCTCAGCTGACATCTTAGAGTGGAACAAGTCACTGTTCGATGGCGCAGGGCTGACAACAAGAGGTACCGGTCATCATGTCTATTGGTGCATCTAGGGCGACCTGGCCGGTGGTGATCCTCCACACTTCCTGTAGCCTGAAATCTCTCCAAAATTCTTTAGATAGTAGAGTGTGACACTGCACGCCGTCTAGCAGCCTCACGGACAGATAAACCACTATCAACCCACGCTATAGTCCTCATTCTTTGTAAGGTGTCAAGACTTCTTCTCGGTGGCATGGTTTTTGCAAGTGATGAAACTACCTTAAGTCTGCTAATTGTAAAACAAATTAAGAGTGAACTCTGTTCACGAAAAGTCGCCATTGCACGTGGAATGTCAATCAGCACGATTACTTCACCTGTTTGGTTGTACGGAAGTTTGAAAAAACAGATTAAAAATGTGAATTTATGGTCAGCAAACAAATTGCACGTGATCACCATGGTTGTCGGTGAGTTGTTTTTATGCTTAACGTGCATAGAGGACTGTCAGAGCACGATATTGCACTCATTTGTACTAAAAACTTCCTTCATTTAATCATTCTATGCGCTTATAAAAAAGTGTATTGAAAATAATAGGGTGGCCCTTGACTTTTTACGAGTAGTATACATCACATTTAGAGATTGCATCAGTTTTACTCGTAATAAAACTAGCTTCATCTCTAGATGCGATATAAAAACGTCTCGTACATATCACAGTTAGAGATTACATCAGTTTTATATACCAAATCTAGAGATTACATCAGTTTTATGTACCAAATCTAGAGATTACATCAGTTTTATATATCTGTAGTGAAATTGACAGAGATACAACGGTAAAATACCTCCAAAGATAACATGTAAGGATAAAAACATAATGCGTAGGCTGCTGATAGTACATGATCGCCCAGACCGCGGGTCATCACCCTCCATAAAAATTGACTTGCTAGACAGGAGGGGAACGGCGGATAAAAAGGAAAAAATATGACTGGAAAGATTGCGTGAGACTAGAAAGGCTAAGGAGACGCAATTGGGGGGGAAACGGAGAAAAGTCACGTTTCCCAAAATGACATAAAGTAAGGAACTCGACAGAAGGGACCTTGGATATGTTACGCCACAGTCATTTATTGGTCGCTTTTGCGATACCAAGCCTTTGATTTGAATTCAGCGGCAGAACGCAGATGTTTGGAATATTACAAAAATTAAAAAGTAACTTTTTCGTAATATTAATGTTAGGAATATAAAAAATTAGCTGGCCGGATGGCCCATTCTGAGCAGTGAACTAATATGTTCTTAATTTTACAGACGGATAGATAATATTGATGATAATGACAAAAGACAGTGTTGTTCACATCAGCGACAGACTGTATGGAATAAAAAGTGTCGCTATTTGCACAAAAAAAAAACACGACCTTGAGACGCAGGTGTTCAAATCAACTTAGTAGGGAAGCGAAGGGACATTGGTGGGAGCTGTGTCTAAATATAACTTTTAACGACAAAATTTAGGAGGGGAGAGAAAGGTTGGTTCAAAAATCAAGTACGTTTTTGAAAAAAAAAAAAAAACAAGTAGAGACGGACAGACTAACAGATAAACATCCATACTTGACTGAAGCATGACTGAAATGACTTTAGGGTAGGAAATTTGAATTTGAAATAAACCTAGGCAGTGATTGGCCACAGACAATCATTTTATCGGCGCTCAGACGCGCAAGTGGGGCCATTCCTCAATAGTTGTTCGATGATAGACACAGTATTTTAAAGTGTGGTGATTTCCAAATGAAAGAAAGTGAAATAAGTTCAGGGACGCCATACTATAGCCAGCAGCTCAGCTGAGTTTTGCTAGCATTTCTGTGTTCTTTATTCATAATCTGAGCTGTGAGTTTCAGTTGTCAACAAGGCGGTGTCCATTCAGTTGGTGATTTTACTCGAGTGTATCTGTGCAGTACGTTGTGACAGAGACCACTATTATTGCCCGCCAGCACGGAGAGGTGGGACCACCAGATTTCAGCACCAGAGCTACATATGCAAGATGAGTGAGCCTCTGGTCTGCTGGAAGTTCACCAACGCCTTTTAGTTACTAATACCCCATAAAATTCCTGCAATTTACTGGACACTGTGTAGTCAATATAGACAGGTGTGATGAGGCCACCCCAACAGCACAAGCATTAACTATCCTCCCAAGTAGATGACTACTAGAACATTTTAATAAAACTAACTAGTCTAGTACTTATATATGTACACTCTTGCATTTATTATGTAACATTCCATGCATTTCTTTCATAATTTTTAAATCCTTTTTTTTAAAAAAAAAAAAGTTCTGGTCAACATAAAACTTGATCCAGAACAAATAAATGTAATATAATTCTATCAAAAATTTTACACTCTTGAGTTAGTTCAGTGTATTATAATATTTGTTAAATATTATTAGTCTGCTTAAATATCTGTGGGTGTATCTATAACTATCACACCACATTACATATCATTACCCTAGACATTTTACATAGCTACATTCATTAAGAAAAAAAAAATTGAGTGTGAGGTCGTAGTGGTAGCAAGAAAGGCCTTCTGACAATTCACAACTACATTTTATCTCAGGAGCCTTCACAGCTGGCCTCATACATTACATTTAGTAATATCACCATCATACAATACCATCAAACCCACTACATACATTGGGGTCTTGTCCAGGGATAATTAGCCCAACAGTAATATTAGGATCTCCTGGTTGGAGAAATAAAATTAGAAAAAAAAAAAAAAATTGTGAAATTCCCTTTAAAATTAAAAGTGTCCCTGCAGATAAAAGTTGGTGAATCTTCACAGCCAGTGATAATTAATTAGTTAACTGGTTAGTTAGAATTAGTTAGACTATAGTCATAAGAAGTACTTAGTGTATTTACTGGTTAGAGATTTAGCTTGTATATTATTATATTGTCTGAAAAGTATGGCGGAGCTAGCAAAATTCCGATCAGCTGCTGTGCTGACCGCAAAGGAGATGGGAATGGATGGTCAAATTTTAATTCAATATGTAACGGCTGAATGTGATAAATATATTGAAAGGGAAGATAGAAAGGTAGCTGAAGAGAAGAGGTTACAAATTGAGGCTGATAGAGAAATTAAGAGGCTGCAGATTGAGGCAGAAGAAAAAACGACAGCAAAGGGAGGCAGAAGAAAAACGACAGCAAAGGGAGGCAGAAGAAAAACGACAGCAAAGGGAGGCAGAAGAAAAAAGGTTGACTGCCGAAAGGGAGGCAGAAGATAGAAGGTTGCAAAGGGAGCACGAATTACGACTAAGGGAGCTGGAATTACAAGGCCCGGCTCCTGAAAATGGTGCCAGCCCTTTTGCCTCAGATGCTACGCCCAGTCTGGGAGCCTCAAACTCAGCTATGGGGTTTCATTTAGACCATTTTGTTGAAAAAGACGATGACATAGAGGGGTACCTAGGACGTTTTGAGTTATTAGCTACTACATATGGGTTAGAGAGAGAGAGGTGGAGTTTAAAGCTATCACAGGGATTGAGAGGTACTTCTTATGAAGTATTTGCCAAAATGAACAGGGAAGACCAAGACAATTATGACATGTTAAAGCAGGCTTTGTTATTAAGGTACGAGAAGAATGGTGAATTTTATCGTAAGAAATTTAGAAATGCCAAACTGTTGTCTGGGGAGACATACCACCAATTCTCTGCTAGACTAGAAACCTATTTGGAGAAATGGACGGCTCTGGGGAAGACCCAAGATCTTAAAGAAATGATCATGATTGAGCAATTGAGAGAGTCCATGGCTCCAGACATGAGAAAATTTCTCATGGAACAAGGTGCAGAGAAGTTGGGGGAAATTTTAAATGTTGCTGAGAGGTATCAGGCAGCTCAGGCAGAGGTAAGTGGTGCTAAAAAGAAGCACATAGACAATTTTAAAGCTCCACAGCAATTTAATAAATTTGATAATAGAGAGCAGGGAAATAAAGGTAGGACAAACTTTGAGCGGCCAAGAAATGACTATCGCGACAGAAACTCACAGTTCAATGACCAAAAGTTCAATGAAAGAAAACCGTTGAACCAAGGAAAAAGATGGTGTAAATGGTGCAAGAAGGATAACCATAACACCGAATTTTGTAGAAGGAAACCTTCAAACATTGCTGCAATGAAGTCGGGGACGCGAAGATTAAAGGTTAATCCTAATGGACAACAGGAACCTTATCACCCCCCAGTTTGTGAGGATGTTATTTGTAATGGGGTCACCATAAGGTGCCTTTATGATACAGGTTTGGATTATGATTCAGTTGTGAAGTCTAGCCTAGTGGACCCAAGTCAGTATACCACAGAAACAGTGGAAATACAAGGGGCGACTAAGGACATACCACTCATGACACTTCCCATCGCAAGGATAACGGTGAAAACTCGCTATGTGGAGGGAGAAATCAGAGCAGCAGTGATAGATGAACCAATCTACCCTCTGATATTGGGGTGTAGATACGTCTTCTTGGGGAATCCCGAAAAACCTGTGATCATGGCGACAGTGCAGACCAGGTCACAGAAGAAGGAGGAAGAAGGTGAACCTATAAATGCTCATCCAGAGGAGATGAGGAAGGCGCAGGCTGAGGATAGGACACTCAAGCCCTGTTTTAAAAAATTGCCCAAATGCCACACACCTCCGAGCAAGGGGGAATATTTCATGAAGAACAGATTATTATATAGGAAGACAGGAACTAGATCCCCTGGTCACGGACAGTTAGTTCTTCCCAAGATATATAGGGCAAACTTGATAAGGAGCTTACATGTTGGAACAGATGGTGACCATGAGAAAGTCGGTACCATCTGCCAAAAGATTGCTCGAAAATACTATTGGCCCGACGTAAATGTCGATGTTGAAAACTTTGTAGAAGCATGTGGCGTATTTCATGAGGGAACACCCACAAAGGGAAAATATGTGCAGGACCTAGAAACGCCACGGGGCAACTTTAGGCCTGAAAGAAAAACTAATTATACTCGGGTAGACAAAGTGGAATGGGAGCCCCCTTTTCACACCCAGTCTTCACTTGAATGGATTAACATGGCCACTATGCGAAGAGTACAAAGAAGAAATTTTACCCAGGATAAGATGACAATCCCTCGGTCAGACTTATATAAACTGGAAGAACAGACAAGAGAGCGAAGATCTCTCATAAACAATCTTAAGTGGGGAGACAAACCCCAGAGAAAAATTGGTAGTGGTCGATTTGTGAGTGATGATTCTAGGAAGAAAAGTCCTCATTATGGAGCTTCTAATGGACGGGACCCGATGGGTTCCATGAAAAATAAGTATGATAAATTAAAGATCCAGATGTAACTCTATTAAGGACCTGGACAGATGAGAAGGCGGAAGAGACTGTTACCTCATCGTATCAATACGTGAACGAACTGACCACTCGTTTGAAAGCTGGATGGAAACTGGCAAATGATAACTTGAAGCAAGCCAGGAAGAAACATGCAGCATATTTTAATAGGAAGGCAAAGGACAGGGAACTGGCAGTCGGAGAGAAGGTGCTGCTTCTACTACCCGGAAGCCAGAATAAATTACAAATTGGTTGGCAAGGTCCATATACGGTTCTAGAGAAGGTGTCTAGAACAAACTATAAAATTGACAAAAAGGGGAAGGAGAAAGTTTATCATGTAAACCTGTTAAAGAAGTATCTGGACAGACCACTCCAGGAAAGCACCCCCTTATTGACCTTGGCTATTGCAACCCAGATGCAAAAAGAACCACTCACCTCACATGAATACCCATTACATCCTTGTGAAACCGCAGCACAGGTAAAAGTCAGTAAGCACCTGACTAAAAACCAGAGGGAGAGAGTTCAACAAGTTCTGGAGGAACATACAGATGTATTAACAGATAAACCAGGCCGTACAAATTTGCTACAGTATGACATGAAACTGGTAGACTCAAACCCAATCTGTATGAGAGCCTATTCTATTCCGTTCGCGAAGGAGAAGGCATTGAAGGAAGAAATAGAGTATTTGTTGAAGGGGGGGATTATTTCGCACAGTGAATCATCTTTTAGTTCTAGTGTCGTTTTGTTGAGAAAACCGTCTGGGGAACACAGACTGTGCATAGATTACAGGAAACTGAATGCTGTCACAGCAGGACAAGTGGATCCATTACCAGACACAAAACAGTTATTTGCCAGACTGAACAAGGCAAAATACTTTTCAAAGGTGGATCTTAGTAAAGGCTATTACCAGATCCTAGTGAAGCCTGAAGTGAGACCTTATTTGGCTTTTAGCACTTCGGATGGACATTATGAATTCAATATGCTACCATTCGGACTGAAAAATGCTCCGAGTGTGTTTTCAAGGATGATGCGCAAATTGTTGGATCCCCTGAATAACCCATGTATCACGAATTTCATGGATGATATTCTCGTCGCCACAGAGACATTTGAAGAACACATTGAAGCTCTGGAGATGTTGTTTGATAGACTTCGGGAGGCGAACTTAACTGCTAGGCCAACAAAATGTTGTATTGGATGCAAAGAGTTGGAATTCTTGGGACACACTGTATATCAGGGTAATATGACCCCTGATCCTAAGAACTTGGAAAAACTGCAGAGAGCACCTAGGCCGCAAACAAAAAAGGACGTGCGATCATTTGTGTCGTTATGCGGATTTTATCAGAAATACATCAAGAATTTTAACGCTATTTGTGCTCCTCTGACTGATCTGACTCGCAAGGGACTTCCAGATAAAATTATTTGGACTGCACAATGTGAACTAGCGTTCCAAGAGTTAAAGGAAAAACTCACTAGCAAGCCTATTCTCAAACTGCCTGATTTGACACAGGACTTTGTCTTAAGAACCGATGCAAGTAATGTAGGACTAGGAGGGGCTTTGTTGCAAAGATCATCTTCACCTGATGGGGAACTGAAACCAGTCGCTTATGCAAGCCGTAAATTGAATAAGGCGGAACAAGGATACTCCACAAGCGAAAAAGAATGTTTAGCGTTAATCTGGGCAATAAAGAAGTTTCAAATCTATCTGTATGGTAGGACTTTTGTGGTGGAGACGGACCATCAGCCTCTCGTATTCTTATCTGAGGCTAAGCATGAAAACGCAAGATTGCTGAGGTGGTCTTTATTGCTTCAACCTTATCAGTTCAGTATCCAATATATCCCAGGCAATATGAATGTCGGTGCAGATTTCCTCAGTCAGCACCCCTGTGATCAAAATTAGAGTAGTGGCAGACGTGAGGAGTAATTTTACCTATGTGTATCGCTGGTTTTGGAACTTGCCATAGGCATGTTTTCAAGTGGGGAGATGTGTAGTGAAATTGACAGAGATACAACGGTAAAATACCTCCAAAGATAACATGTAAGGATAAAAACATAATGCGTAGGCTGCTGATAGTACATGATCGCCCAGACCGCGGGTCATCACCCTCCATAAAAATTGACTTGCTAGACAGGAGGGGAACGGCGGATAAAAAGGAAAAAATATGACTGGAAAGATTGCGTGAGACTAGAAAGGCTAAGGAGACGCAATTGGGGGGGAAACGGAGAAAAGTCACGTTTCCCAAGTTGACATAAAGTAAGGAACTCGACAGAAGGGACCTTGGATATGTTACGCCACAGTCATTTATTGGTCGCTTTTGCGATACCAAGCCTTTGATTTGAATTCAGCGGCAGAACGCAGATGTTTGGAATATTACAAAAATTAAAAAGTAACTTTTTCGTAATATTAATGTTAGGAATATAAAAATTAGCTGGCCGGATGGCCCATTCTGAGCAGTGAACTAATATGTTCTTAATTTTACAGACGGATAGATAATATTGAAGATAATGACAAAAGACAGTGTTGTTCACATCAGCGACAGACTGTATGGAATAAAAAGTGTCGCTATTTGCACAAAAAAACACGACCTTGAGACGCAGGTGTTCAAATCAACTTAGTAGGGAAGCGAAGGGACATTGGTGGGAGCTGTGTCTAAATATAACTTTTAACGACAAAATTTAGGAGGGGAGAGAAAGGTTGGTTCAAAAATCAAGTACGTTTTTGAAAAAAAACAAGTAGAGACGGACAGACTAACAGATAAACATCCATACTTGACTGAAGCATGACTGAAATGACTTTAGGGTAGGAAATTTGAATTTGAAATAAACCTAGGCAGTGATTGGCCACAGACAATCATTTTATCGGCGCTCAGACGCGCAAGTGGGGCCATTCCTCAATAGTTGTTCGATGATAGACACAGTATTTTAAAGTGTGGTGATTTCCAAATGAAAGAAAGTGAAATAAGTTCAGGGACGCCATACTATAGCCAGCAGCTCAGCTGAGTTTTGCTAGCATTTCTGTGTTCTTTATTCATAATCTGAGCTGTGAGTTTCAGTTGTCAACAAGGCGGTGTCCATTCAGTTGGTGATTTTACTCGAGTGTATCTGTGCAGTACGTTGTGACAGAGACCACTATTATTGCCCGCCAGCACGGAGAGGTGGGACCACCAGATTTCAGCACCAGAGCTACATATGCAAGATGAGTGAGCCTCTGGTCTGCTGGAAGTTCACCAACGCCTTTTAGTTACTAATACCCCATAAAATTCCTGCAATTTACTGGACACTGTGTAGCCAATATAGACAGGTGTGATGAGGCCACCCCAACAGCACAATCATTAACTATCCTCCCAAGTAGATGACTACTAGAACATTTTAATAAAACTAACTAGTCTAGTACTTATATATGTACGCTCTTGCATTTATTATGTAACATTCCATGCATTTCTTTCATAATTTTTAAATCCTTTTTTAAAAAAAAAAGTTCTGGGCAACATAAAACTTGATCCAGAACAAATAAATGTAAAATAATTCTATCAAAAATTTTACACTCTTGAGTTAGTTCAGTGTATTATAATATTTGTTAAATATTATTAGTCTGCTTAAATATCTGTGGGTGTATCTATAATTATCACACCACATTACATATCATTACCCTAGCCATTTTACATAACTACATTCATTAAGAAAAAAAATTGAGTGTGAGGTCGTAGTGGTAGCAAGAAAGGCCTTCTGACAATTCACAACTACATTTTATCTCAGGAGCCTTCACAGCTGGCCTCATACATTACATTTAGTAATATCACCATCATACAATACCATCAAACCCACTACAATATCGGTGATAATTTTATGTGTTTTTGGTCACTGTCACAGAACAGTTTCAAAAGTGTGAATGATTATAGTGATTGGTGTTAAGGGTCACTGATGTTGTCGACACTTGTTTAAGTGTAACTCAGGGATTGAGTTCGTGTCTGACTTTATGTCAGCTTTGTGTGACGTGCGTGCGGTGGGAGAACGCGTGTTTGATGAACACAAGTCTGTCTGACTGAGAGAGTACCCGAGTGAGAATATGGACAGTCTGTATTTGGCAGCCGAGCTGTGCGCTCGAGTCTGTGATTTGTGCAGAGCAGTATACTCGTTGTGTATGGTTGTGGAAAACAACTGATGTGATTATTCCAAAGGTGATGGATATAGCTTTTATTTTGTAGGTATTCGTGTCAATGTAATTGTTATTCAGGACTTGAGGAACAGTGTAAATAAATGTATAAGAACTGTAACCAGTGGCGTTGAATTAATTCGTACGAGCCATTGTTAATCATCATCTACATACGACCCACACCCATCATATAAAGTTCTTTTACAGTCACCTATAGTTTTGCTATCTTTTGACAGTTCATAATCTTCAGCTTGATTAGTATTGTATTCTGTGAGTTAGATGGGATGTTATATAAGAACCCATTGATTTGTACTACGTAGTGAATTTGTGTTCACCTTGTATTGAGAGTGCTCAGGGAAACGTGAGAAAACTCTAATTTTGTCGGGCAGGGGTGCGACTGCTTTTCTTCTTCTTCTTCTTTGATCTTTAGCCGACGACCGTCAAAGCAGTGAGTCTGGTGGCGACTTGTAGGGCAACAACAAATTGATTCCACGTTGCTCGGTCGGCGGCCATCCTTCGTACAGTGCCCCAACTCTGATTCATACTTTGCATTTCAGCCTCCACAGTCCTCCGCCAAGTTGTTTTTGGTCGGCCTCTCTTTCGTTTTCCTTCGGGGGTCCATAGCATAGCTGTTGTTGTGATGGCATCGGGGTCTCTTCTGAGGACGTGGCCAACCAAATTCCAGCGTCTGCCAGCTATGATGGTGTGCATGTCCTCTTGCTTGCTCCGAGTAAGCAGATCTTGGTTGGTGATGGTAGTCGGAAAATATTTGGAGAATTTTTCTTAGGCATGTCGTGCGAAAAGATGACAATTTCGACATTTCCTTCTCTGTAATTCTCCAGCTTTCCGCACCACAGAGAAGCACAGAAAGCACACAGCTCTGATATAATCTTAATTGTGTGTTTGTGCTGTACTGAGAGGACTTCCAGATGTTGTTGAGACTAAACAAGGCTGTTCTTGCTTTGTTCATTCTGTTGTTGATGTCTTTGCTTGCTCCACCATCTGGTATTACTATGCATCCTAGGTATGTGAAGGTGTCTGTTCCAGTTACTGTTCCCTTACTGATATGGGCTCAGGGTTGCTCACATTGAGCGTCATGACCTCTGTCTTCTTTAGATTGATGTTCAAGTCCACCTGCTGGCTATACTTATTAAGTCTTTCCGTTTTTTCCTGGATGTGTTGATGTGAATGTGCTAATAGTGCAATGTCATCTGCATATTCCAGATCTTCCAATGTAGAAAATGTAGTCCATCTTATTCTTCTTGGACTGCCCTCTGTTGTCTGGCGCATCACCCAGTCTATGACTGTTAAAAATAGAGTGGTTGATAAGGGGCACCCCTGTCGTACTCCTGTCTTCACCTCAAAGGTTAGGTTGCTCTGCCCAACACTACACGTAAAGTTGGCATACAGGATTTTTATGAGTGACACTATGCAGCGTGGAATTCCATAAGCCCTCAGTATTTTCCATAAACTGTCCCTATGTATACTGTCAAAACCCTTTTCAAATTCAACGAAATTAATGTACAGCTGTCTTTGCCATTCTGAGCACTGCTCTATAATGTTCCTGAGAGTAAATATGTGATCTACATATCTTCTGTTCTTTCTAAATCCTGCTTGTTCTTTCCTCAGTTTGTGGTCTACTGCTTTTGAAATTCTCTGTATAATTAACCTGCTTAGTATTTTGCTGGGAACTGAGAGAAGAGTTATTCCTCTCCAATTATTGCAGTCTGCAAGATCTCCCTTCTTGGGCAATTTGACGATTATTCCTTTGTTCCACACCGTTGGTGTTGTCCTTGTTTTCCAGACTTGTGCAAATAGTGGTTCTAATAGTTCTGCTGCTAGCTCTGGGTCTGTCTTAAATAGCTCTGCATTTAAGTTATCATGGTCAGGAGCTTTTCCATTCTTTAACCCTTTTATAGCTGTGATGATTTCTTCTTTTCGTGGAATGTCTGTGTTAACATCTAGTTCATTTTCAGCCTCAGGAACATTCAATTGTGTCTCCTGTTGTTCCTTGTTTGCAGTTTCTACGACTGCTTTTAGGAGAGTGATTTAGTTGCCGGCTTTAAAGACAGAAAGCGTATTGAAGATTTAAGATTTAGTGTTGTTGTTGTTTAACTAAGGCTGCTGAGCTTTTCACTCTTTTGCAGCCAGTATCAATTTGAAGACTCCTTGGCTGTACTCTGGTTCTGGGCTCTCCATAGGAATTGTCACGTCCTTCACAGCCACTTCTCGGCTTCCCCTGCATATCACAGGGTCCACAGAGAGATCCTTCAGCATGCAGTCACCAAGTCAAAGTCAAAGAATTACGCCTGGGGCTCAAGTGACTTCTTCAAGCTTAGTGTGCAATGCTGGGTTCTCAACAAGTTTTAAAACAGGGGAAATCCCTGGAAGTGTGTGGATAATTTCAAGAGTCAATGAGGACGTAATTACCCTCACAGATATAAGTTCGCTTCCACATACATATATTGTAGCACAATAGCTGGTGGTCTTAAAAGGATGACTCCAGATACGCCTCATTGCATGAGAGTTAGTGTCTGTCTTCGGAATACTGTATATAAAGAAAGCACATTAATTATTAGAACTAGAATTCTGGGTCTAAGTAACATTGTTGTTTAGAATTTTCCTACACCGTTGAGATGCACATTTGCTGTTGGAGTCGGAGTAGTTAAGAGGTATGGGTCCGCCACGAATTCTAGAGGTACTGGGCTCGATTCCCAGTAGAGGGAATACAATTTACGGACATTTGTTTTCCAGAACCAGTTGTCTTAATCCTGTTATATTCCCCCCTGGTCTCCTGGGTAGTGAGATCGGATGTCTACCCTTCTCGGATAATGGCGAAAAAAATAGGAGGTCTCATGTGCATGTCGCGCACGTTAAAAATCCCATAGTAGTTGGAAATCATAAAGAGTAGGCCATAAGGCCACTGTCCTAGCAACAATTTAAAAATTAGAAATCTACCCACCAAATATATTTATAGAATATGTGATTCCTATATACACACATTGGGATTCTCGCCAGTGCTACGTAGTTCGTGCACTGTGCTGAGATCCTCCTTGTGTGATCTAAGGGAGGAGATTGGAGCACTGATAGAGTTGTCCGTGTGCAATGAAGATAGTCATTAAAACCAAACCAAACATTTGCTGTTATTTTGTGAGACGAATATCCATTACCTTAGGTGTACACATTTAATTAGCAGATTGCCCAAATGTTATGGAATTGTTTCAACAATAAATTGTTTGTCTGGAGGCTGATTTGTGCACAAGTGGTTCCATATTTATAGAATTCCGTTGGACAGAAAGATCATGTGGGTTTTAATTCAAGAACAGAAACACACAACTACCCACACATCTGTGTGATGAGATGGATGTTATAAAGTTCCCAGAACTGGAGAAGAGAACTGGTGAACTAGTAGTAGGGTTGACACAGGACGAGTCAGGTAGTTAACTACACAGTTCTAGATGGTAGCTGTAGAAGAAATCTGTATAGGACGTCACCTTCTCGCTAGACTTATGTTAGCTGTAGAAGAAATCTGTGTAGTACGTCACCTTCTCGCTAGACTTATGTTAGCTGTAGAAGAAATCTGTGTAGTACGTCACCTTCTCGCTAGACTTATGGAAGCTGTAGAAGAAATCTGTGGAGTACGTCACCTTCTCCTTAGACTTATCCTATGCTCCAAAGCTGTTATATAAATTTGTGAGTGCAGCTCGTATTTATTCCCTACAAATTTTGAATTATTAATATTTCTTTGACCACACAACAAAATGATAACTGGAAATTTAAATAATTCAATAACTGCAGTAAAAACCAATCAATGCACTTGTAATGATTAACGATGTACAGTAAAAAAAATGAGCACCTTGATATATAAATATCTTACAAAATGTCACACAATTTACAAAATGTATATTGTCACTGTTTGGTCATTTAATCACGTAATTGGCTTGTGTGTCTTAGTTTTGGTTTTCATGTTAAGTTGTACTTAACTTGCTTGACATGTTGTAGTAGCTGACTTTCATCGGTCGTTACAACATCTGGGCATTGAAGATACTATGCTTATGCCAGGAACAGTGTTGGTCCACTGTTAAACGGTTCACAATTTCCAAAACTGTGTCATGTTTTACACCAGTAGTTGAACCTACAAAATATGACCAGGTTATGGTATCTGTGGTTTCTAATCAAAACGCCCCTCAGATGCTGACTCGCCACTGTTTTATTTTTCTTCTTCTTTGTTCGCCCTCAGACTTCAACATTAATGACTAAAGGCAGTAGTCAGCTCAAGGTTCCTGATATCTCCAAACAGTTTTTCGTTGAGAGAAGTGGGTTGTTGCCATACGCCACTCCGTTCACTGCTGTATGTTGGGCAGGACGGGAGCAGATGTTCGGTTGTTATGGGGCTGGTGCCACAGGAGCTGAGATCTCCTGGACCAATCCTGTACTTGTGATATATATGGTACCTCAACCTAATGTGACCAGTACGTAAGCGGAAAAATTATGACCTAATATCTCATCTCAGGACTAGCCCTTGCTTTGTCAGAGGTCCGCGCCTGAGTTCATTTTTCCTCTTTTAAATTTTCATGGAATTTCAATGCTGTTGTGCGAATATTCTAACAAAATCATAAATTCCCTGTCAAATACCAAAAATAGTGATTTCCCAATGCCATAATTACACGCATTTGAAGTTGCTGTTCAAATTCCTAAAGAAATATCCCGTTCTGGGCATTAACCATAAAGTTATAACATAATTTATGTTGTGAAATTCATTATTTATCATAAAGACAATAGTTTACGTGGCTATTCCAAAGCGTCTTGCTCGTGTTATGACTATATGTTCAACGTAATAATAATAATAGCCCCTTCAGTCATAACTGACTATGGGAATGCGCTCCTGAGGTGACAGCCCTTTGCTGCTTATTTTCCTGGTGTTCCTTTCGACGTTTTCTCCTCTCTTCTGCTTCTTGTATGAGCTGCTTTTCGCCCAGTCTGAGGTGGCGCCGCAGATAGCATCATGTACATGATATAACCGATGCAATTATACATCTTGAGACTCTCTACTATCAAAAAGTCATAAATCAAATTAGAAAGTCACACTAGAAAGTTGCACCAAATACAGAATATACAGGCGCTGTATAATGGTAAATAAAGTTCAATACTCAAAATCTTAGCTTGGTTAATTGATTTTTTCTTTATTTGGAATGAACCCGAAAGGATTCAAAATATTAAAATGGCAATGTTCCTCTTCTTTGATCGTTAGCCGCCAACTATCAAAGCAGTCGGTGGCCATAACGCAGGGTGGCGTTTTCTACCTTGGTGTGTGGAGATTCGCCAGAGAGAGCGCCATGCTACGGTATCAGCTGTCTTCCTTTTGGTTTGCTTCCAGTCCAGTCCTCGGTTCTTAAGCGATTGTCTGATGTTGTTTTACCAGTGAATTCTGGGACGTCCTTGAGGTCTGGTTCTTAGTGTTCCATATTTTTCATGGCATCTGATCTTCTCCCATTATGCAGACATGGCCAACCCATCGTAACTGGGACTGCTCCACTTGGGTCTGCAGGAGCTGGGTTTCGAGGCAATGACGTATCACCTGGTTGCAGACCCCGTCTCTTCTTGTTACTTCAACCATCTTCCCCAGATACCTAATTTCTGAGGTTTGGAGGTGGCTTTTGTAGGTTGTAGCAATTGCCCATTACAACAGTTGCAGCTTTTAATAAAGACGACCGACTTATGGCTGGAAAATACTTTCAAGGAATTCAGAAATACGTTCAGTAGAGCAAGAACAGGCTTAAATAATTGGCCTGCCGGGATTGCTAATTTCAAAGAAGACTTACGAATTATATTGTCTGAAATATCAAGAAACAAAGCACCAGATGACAGGATATCATCACAAATGAGACGGCAGATAGTAATATGAACCACAAGGTTATTTTACGAACAAAATCACCAGAGCAAGGTAAGCAGAAGGTCGGATTATTAAGTTGTGTAAGTCCACGTAAAAATCAAAAAAGGTAAAGGTGGGGAGTGGAGTGTTAGAGACTTCTCCATACCAGGTCCAGCATCGAGGGGTGGGGTGACTAGTTCTCTTCCTCGCTGCCTTTTCCTTCCCTAACTCAAAGTCAAGTACCCATTGTTAGATAGGAGCGTGTTGGTACCGTGATTCGATTACGCCACCTTTGCCGCGAGAGACCAGCGCTCTAACCACTTTGTCAATCGGACACACGTACCAAGCCGTAATGTCGTCACCATTTATCCTACTTATTAGTCATCATCATCATCATCATCATCATCATCATCATTTCCATTTTAGCTCCACCAGGAACATGTAACAATCAACACTTACGACATGCCTGTGGCAACATTAGCCATATTTTTTTTCTTTATCTTCTCAGAGACCCCGGGATATTACACAGGTCAAGTGCTGTCCCACATTTTTCGGTTCATTACAGTTGGTCTGTAACCAACACAAGGCCTTTTAAACAATTGTACTGTCTCTGACTACTTTCATACCTAAATATTTCAATTTATTACATATATAACTAGCTGTCGTGGAATATTCTAATCCACATATATAAATTATCAAGTAAATATAAAGCCTAATAAAAACAAATAAAATTAATAAAGAAAAGAGCAATGGTAAATAACAGTGCTGTCACAAAGAAGGTACTCGAAATTCCCCTTGTTTTCTACTTCGTCGGCAAATTGTAACGCTTTCACGTTGATATTAAAGGCCTTCTGCAACATACACGCGTTTCCCAAACACACAATAAAATGTGCTGCCTTTCTAAGAAAAACCTTGAAATATGCAAGTTGACCTAAATTTTAAATTCCATTCATGTCTTTTTCTACACTATGTTACCAAGATCAAAAGACAGATGGACTAAAGGATAGCGAGAAGGGAGAGGCAGAAAGCCGAACACTAAACACGCTCGCGCGATACACAAATGCTGCCATCACGCGTGTAAGACTACATGCACTAACTTTTTTTTCAGACGGACAGTGATAAAATACATTACCCATCCCAGAGTTAGGTTTATAAATCCTGAAAAACTCTTATTAGAAAAGATAACATTAGATGGGTTTACGGTTGAAAACATAACAGTACCCAGACAGCACATCTTCGAAACAGGAGGTAGAAAATTGCATATTTTGAACGCAGCCACGTAGCTCTTTTAAATTTGGATATTTGGGTTCCTTAGGGCTTGCTGACAAAGAATATGTAAAACGTTACGCAAATAGTCCAGGAATTAATAAATTATACCCAAAATAAAATAGTGGGGATGCCTGACAGCATGGAATCATTTCTGCTCATAAAATTTTTTTATAACGTGTTTGAAAAAAATCTTACGTTACAGAATTAGCCTACCATGTAAACTCCAAATTGATTGGAGCGCAACAAATGAAAGACTAACCACGATTGGTCGGGCTATAAATACTATCTTTCGTTGTTAGGGGAGACGTGAAAAGGTAACATTTTTTCAAACACTTGTCGAAACGTGGCCTCATTGGCTAGACTCGCTGATATACTCACTTAGGAGCGTTAGTTCGAGACCACTAGTGCAAATAATCTTGATAAAGCAACAGTGCGTTGAAGCCAGCTCATATTTGTGTTAAAAAAAAGCCTGGAACATAAGCAGATGGGAATTTGTGCCAGTAATTGTGCCAGAATTCATTGCTAATAAACGTATCTGTGTTTATTTCCATGAAATTGTGGTAAGCTTGAACCATTCAGTATCTTTTAATGAAAATTGAATGTAAATTGTTAATTTATGCCTGTATATATATATGTGTAGTTCAGTGGCAAACAGGAGATAAAGCCTATAATGCTCCAGCCTGAACAGAGGGTGTCGGAGGGAAGTAAAACGGCATGGAATGGCCAAATAGTACACTGACACCTGGATGATTGATTAGACAGAAATAATGCTGGAAGTGCAGAGGCGTAGTGACCATTAAGGAGGGTAATGCTGGTATAAAGTATTTCAGATGAAGCTGACAGTTGGCCTAACGCTCTGAACTCAATGTTTGTGTTGTATTGTGCTCAGTGTAGAACTAGAGTATCAATTAGTTATGAAGTAGAAGGTACATCCTTCTTGTTTTCAGGGACCGTGGTCTTGATGGTATTGAGCAGCACCTGGTCAGAGCTTTGCTGAATCCAGAGTCGGACAGCATACTCCTTGGTCCATTTAGCTATCAGTGAGGTGTCTCCAGAGCCCAGAGGAGAATTCGAGCAGAGGAGTCCTTCCCTGCCGCCATCACGCAAGATAAGCTGATTTGGCCAGCTGAGCTCAACATTATGTCCCCTCATCTTGAAATGACTTTGTAAAAACAACATTCAGAGGGGAATTTAATTGTCTTAATATCAGGAACTGAGAACATCTCCAATAATAGTCCCAAAAGACAAACTATTGAAGTCATGATGACAAATACCAACAGAGCTTGAACAAAACAAAACCAGTATTACCTCATATTACCACTACACAACTGACACACATAGGATATTTTAATAATATATGTCACTACAATATTCATATTGATAAAGTCTGTACATATACTTGTAATTAAAATTGATTGTGATTCCTGGTTCCTTTGTATTTGAATCAGGACACATATACCTTTATGATAACCATGAATACATATTGTTATTTGAAAAGTTATCAGTGACTCCTTAAGATATTCTCATAGAGTGTTATATGTATGTGAGTGTCACAGTGTTGTCAAGAGTAGTGGATTAAATTAAATTGTTTATCTGTCTGTTGTTGTGACTTACACTTCATCATACACATACCCTAGACACCTAACGTAGTCATCACACTATTCCAGAATAATTCTGACTGAGATATATAGATATGTGGTAGCAAGTAAGGTTATCTATAATACACTACTCTTAATAGATATAGATACCTTCACAGCTGATCTCAGTCAGTACACTAAGTCCCCTATAAATATTTATAACATCCCACTTCACCACTTATATTGGGGTCTCGCTCTTGGGATTTTGAATCTTTCCCTATTAAAAATATTGGGGGGTAATTCACTTCAGGGAATATAAGAATTAAAAGGTATCCTTGGGTGGAATTAAATAAGGTTGAGCTCACGGTGCCTGTGTTGTCCATTAGATATATTTAGAGATTAAATTGTTGGTTAGACATTGTAGAAATTTACCTGATAGACAATGGCGGACCTGGCCAAGTTTCGATCTGCTGCTGTACAGACTGCAAAAGAGTTAGGATTAGATGGGCAAGTTATGGTTGCCTATGTCACTACGGAATGTGACAAATTTATTGAACGCGAAGAAAGAAGGTTTGAAGCCGAAAGAAAGTTAGAGGCTGAAAGGGAAATTAAGAGGTTGCAGATTGAGGCTGAGGCTAAGAAATTGGAAGCAGAAAGAGAAGACAAAAGATTAGCTGCAGAAAGAGAAGCCGAGGAAAGAAGACAGGCTGCAGAAAGGGAAGAGAGGAAATTAGCTGCAGAAAGGGAAGCAGAAAAGGAGGAGAAGAGATTACAAAGGGAACATGAGTTAAGACTAAGGGAGTTTGAGTTTCAAGGCCATGCTCCTGAAAATGGTGCCAGTCCCTTTGCCTCTGATGCCACTGCTAGCCAAGGAGCCTCAACCTCAGCTATGAACTTTCATTTAGATCATTTTGTTGAGAAAGACGATGATATTGAGAGCTATATAAATAGATATGAACTATTAGCTACCACATATGGGTTAGAGAGAGAAAGGTGGAGCTTAAAGTTATCTCAGGGACTTCGTGGGGCAGCTTATGAAGATTTTGCAAAAATGAGCAGAGGTGATCAGGAAAATTATGACATGCTAAAGCAGGCTCTTTTGTTAAGGTATGAAAAGAATGCAGAATTTTATAGGAAAAAATTTAGGAATGCTAAACTACTGTCAGGTGAAACCTATCACCAGTTCTCTGCACGAATAGAGACATACTTGGAGAAATGGACTTCTCTGGGGAAAACCCAAGATCTTAAGGAAATGGTCCTTATAGAGCAATTAAGAGAGTCCATGGCTCCAGACCTGAGAAAGTTTCTCATGGAACAAGGTGCAGAGAGGCTGGGTGAGTTGCTAAATGTTGCTGAAAGGTATCAAGCAGCTCAAGCAGAGGTAACAGGTAATAAAAAGAAACAAGTGGATAACTTTAGGGCACCACAGAACTTTAATAAATTTGATCCTAAGGATCAAAATAAAGGTAAGCACCAATTTGATAGGCCACGGTATGAAAATAAAAATAAATTCCCACAATTCGATGAAAGGAAATATGATGAAAGAAAATCTTTCAACCAAGGAAAAAGGTGGTGTAAAAATTGTAAGATGAACAATCATGACACTGACCATTGTAGAAGGAAACCTCCTCATTTTGCTGCTATGACATCGGGGAAAAAGGAAAAGAAGGGCAAACCTGAAGAATTACAGGAACCATACCACCCCCCAGTGTGTGAAGATGTCATCTGTAATGGTGTCACTATAAGATGTTTATATGATACCGGTTTAGATTACGATTCCGTTGTGAGTTCTCACCTGGTGCAGGCCGATCAGTACACCACGGAAACAGTGGAGATTCAAACTGCAACCAAGGATGTAGCTACCATGACACTTCCCGTCGCCCGAATAAAAGTGAAAACGCGATATGTGGAAGGAATCATAAAAGCAGCAGTGATAAATGAGCCAATCTACCCTCTAATATTGGGGTGTAGATATGTCTTCTTGGGGAATCCCAAGAGACCTGTGATATTGGCAACAGTGCAGACCAGATCACAGACAAAGAAGGAGGAGGATAATCTCATAAATACTCACCCAGATGAGATGAGGAAGGCACAGGCTGAGGACAAAACACTCAAGCCATGTTTCAAGAAGTTGCCCAAATCTCATACACCTCCAGGCAAGGGAGAGTTTTATATGAAGAATAAACTGATCTATAGGAAGGCTGGATCTGAATCCAATGGTCACGGACAGCTGGTCCTTCCCACTTCATATAGGACTAAAGTGTTGGAACTAGGGCATGCGATTCCCTTCAGTGGTCATATGGGAATCAGCGCAACAGGACAGCGAATAGCTTGTCACTATTTCTGGCCAGGAATAACTGAAGATATCAAACGATATGTAAAATCCTGTCCAGAGTGCCAACGAGTAGCACCTAAACATTGGACTGCACCAGCAACTCTGGGGGAAATGCCCATAGTGGGAACACCCTTTGAGAGAGTTGCCGTGGATCTTGTGGGACCTCTCACCCGAACCAAGAGAAGGAACAGCTACATTCTGACTCTGGTGGACACTTGTTCTATGTGGGGAGAGGCAGTAGCCCTGTCATCGATTGATTCAAAACATGTGGCAGAGGCATTGCTCACAATTTTCACAAGGTTAGGCTTTCCCAATCAAATCTTGACTGATAATGGCTCTCAGTTCAAGGGGAAACTAACTGAAGAAGTTTTCAGGATCTTCCAGGCCAAACACTTCCATTGTAGTGTGTATCATCCCCAAGGGAACGGCCAAGTGGAAAGATTTAACGGCACATTGATGTCGATCCTGAGAAAGTTGGCACACAAAAAAACCAGATACATGGGACCAGTACCTGCACGCCGCCCTCTTTGCTTATCGGGAGGTACCCCATAGTTCAACCGGTATGGCCCCGGCAACATTATTGTTTGGAAGGCCAATAAAAGGTCCACTCGAAGCTATGTTAAGAACGTGGACTGATGAAAAGGCAGAGGAAAACATTACATCTTCATACCAATATGTGAATGAGCTGACCACTCGGTTAAAAACTGGCTGGAAACTTGCCAATGAAAATTTGAAACAAGCCAGGAAGAAACATGCTGCCTATTATAACAGGAAGGCGAAGGACAGAAATTTGGCTGTGGGAGAGAAAGTACTGCTTCTTTTGCCTGGGAGTCAGAATAAGTTACAAATTGGATGGCAGGGTCCATATACAGTTCTAGAGAAGGTGTCTAGAACAAATTATAAGATAGATAAGAAGGGGAAAGAAAAAAATCTATCATGTGAATCTCCTGAAGAAATATTTGGAAAGAGAACATCAGGAAGAGACACACTTGTTGACCTTGTCCATCGCCATGGAGATGAAAAAGGAACCACTTTCATCATTTGAATATCCATTACACCCCTGTGAGACAGCAGCACAGGTGAAAATCAGTACACATTTAACGAAAACTCAGAAAGAGAGAGTGCAACAGGTTCTAAATAATCATGCAGAGGTGTTAACAGACCGACCAGGGCATACAAACCTATTGGAATATGATATGAAACTAATAGACTCCACACCTGTCTGTATGAAACCATATTCGATTCCGTTTGCTAAGGAGAAAGCTTTGAAGGAAGAGATGGACTATCTATTGAAGGAAGGAATTATTTCGCACAGTGAGTCTTCGTATAGTTCCGGTGTGGTACTCTTAAGGAAGCCCTCTGGAGAACATAGACTCTGTATAGATTACAGGAGACTGAATGCTATTACAGAAGGACAGGTGGATCCATTGCCGGATACAAATCAGCTGTTTGCCTGGCTAAATAAAACTAAATATTTCTCAAAAGTGGATCTGAGTAAAGGATACTATCAGATTCCAGTAAAGCCTGAGGTTAGACCATACCTAGCTTTTAGTACCTCAGAAGGACACTATGAGTTTAATAGATTGCCATTTGGATTGAAGAATGCGCCTAGTGTCTTCTCTAGAATGATGAGAAAATTATGGGATCCTCTGAATAATCCCTGTATAACAAATTTTATGGATGATATCCTTATAGCAACAGAAACATTTGAGGAACACATTGACTCTCTGAACATGCTGTTTGATCGACTTAGGGAGGCAAATTTAACAGCCCGACCAACCAAATGTTGCGTTGGATGTAAAGAATTGGAATTTTTTGGGACACACAGTTTATCAGGGAAACATGACCCCTGACCCAAAGAATTTAGAGAAACTACAGAAAGCCCCGAGACCACAAACCAAGAAGGACGTGAGATCCTTTGTCTCATTATGTGGGTTCTACCAGAAGTATATCAAAAACTTTAATTCCATATGTGCACCGTTAACTAAATTGACACGTAAAGGACATCCAGATCGCATTACATGGACACCACAATGTGAAATGACTTACCAAGAATTGAAGGAAAAGCTCACAAGTAAACCCATTTTGAAATTACCTGACTTAAGTCAAGAATTCATAGTAAGGACGGATGCAAGTAATATTGGGTTAGGTGCAACTCTACTACAGAAATCAGATGCATTGGATGGGGAATTAAGCCCAGTGGCATATGCTAGCAGAAAGTTGAATACAGCTGAAATCAACTACTCAACTAGCGAAAAAGAATGTCTTGCAGTAATATGGGCAATAAAGAAATTCAATATTTATCTATATGGGAAGGCATTTAAGTTGCAAACAGACCACAAACCTTTATCGTTTCTAGCACAGGCTAAGCATGAGAACTCTAGGTTACTCCGATGGTCTTTACTTCTGGCTCCATATAATTTTAGCATTGAGTATATATCTGGAAAAACCAATTTGGGAGCGGATTTTTTAAGCCGCCATCCGTGTGATGAGAATCACCGTAAACCCCAGAAATAATAATAAATTTCTCTATGTGAATATAGAATAAAGGACTGACATATAATGTCTGTTTTAAGAGGGGAGGTGTCGTGGAATATTCTAATCCACATATATAAATTATCAAGTAAATATAAAGCCTAACAAATAAAATTAATAAAGAAAAGAGCAATGGTAAAGAACAGTGCTGTCACAATGACAGTACTCGAAATCCCCCTTGTTTTCTACTTCGTCGGCAAATTGTAACTTTTCTACACTATGTTACCAAGATCAAAAGACAGATGGACTAAAGGATAGCGAGAAGGGAGAGGCAGAAAGCCGAACACTAAACACGCTTCGCGCGATACACAAATGCTGCCATCACGCGTGTAAGACTACATGCACTAACTTTTTTTTCAGACGGACAGTGATAAAATACATTACCCATCCCAGAGTTAGGTTTATAAATCCTGAAAAACTCTTATTAGAAAAGATAACATTAGATGGGTTTACGGTTGAAAACATAACAGTACCCAGACAGCACATCTTCGAAACAGGAGGTAGAAAATTGCATATTTTGAACGCAGCCACGTAGCTCTTTTAAATTTGGATATTTGGGTTCCTTAGGGCTTGCTGACAAAGAATATGTAAAACGTTACGCAAATAGTCCAGGAATTAATAAATTATACCCAAAATAAAATAGTGGGGATGCCTGACAGCATGGAATCATTTCTGCTCATAAAATTTTTTTATAACGTGTTTGAAAAAAATCTTACGTTACAGAATTAGCCTACCATGTAAACTCCAAATTGATTGGAGCGCAACAAATGAAAGACTAACCACGATTGGTCGGGCTATAAATACTATCTTTCGTTGTTAGGGGAGACGTGAAAAGGTAACATTTTTTCAAACACTTGTCGAAACGTGGCCTCATTGGCTAGACTCGCTGATATACTCACTTAGGAGCGTTAGTTCGAGACCACTAGTGCAAATAATCTTGATAAAGCAACAGTGCGTTGAAGCCAGCTCATATTTGTGTTAAAAAAAAGCCTGGAACATAAGCAGATGGGAATTTGTGCCAGTAATTGTGCCAGAATTCATTGCTAATCAACGTATCTGTGTTTATTTCCATGAAATTGTGGTAAGCTTGAACCATTCAGTATCTTTTAATGAAAATTGAATGTAAATTGTTAATTTATGCCTGTATATATATGTGTAGTTCAGTGGCAAACAGGAGATAAAGCCTATAATGCTCCAGCCTGAACAGAGGGTGTCGGAGGGAAGTAAAACGGCATGGAATGGCCAAATAGTACACTGACACCTGGATGATTGATTAGACAGAAATAATGCTGGAAGTGCAGAGGCGTAGTGACCATTAAGGAGGGTAATGCTGGTATAAAGTATTTCAGATGAAGCTGACAGTTGGCCTAACGCTCTGAACTCAATGTTTGTGTTGTATTGTGCTCAGTGTAGAACTAGAGTATCAATTAGTTATGAAGTAGAAGGTACATCCTTCTTGTTTTCAGGGACCGTGGTCTTGATGGTATTGAGCAGCACCTGGTCAGAGCTTTGCTGAATCCAGAGTCGGACAGCATACTCCTTGGTCCATTTAGCTATCAGTGAGGTGTCTCCAGAGCCCAGAGGAGAATTCGAGCAGAGGAGTCCTTCCCTGCCGCCATCACGCAAGATAAGCTGATTTGGCCAGCTGAGCTCAACATTATGTCCCCTCATCTTGAAATGACTTTGTAAAAACAAAATTCAGAGGGGAATTTAATTGTCTTAATATCAGGAACTGAGAACATCTCCAATAATAGTCCCAAAAGACAAACTATTGAAGTCATGATGACAAATACCAACAGAGCTTGAACAAAACAAAACCAGTATTACCTCATATTACCACTACACAACTGACACACATAGGATATTTTAATAATATATGTCACTACAATATTCATATTGATAAAGTCTGTACATATACTTGTAATTAAAATTGATTGTGATTCCTGGTTCCTTTGTATTTGAATCAGGACACATATACCTTTATGATAACCATGAATACATATTGTTATTTGAAAAGTTATCAGTGACTCCTTAAGATATTCTCATAGAGTGTTATATGTATGTGAGTGTCACAGTGTTGTCAAGAGTAGTGGATTAAATTAAATTGTTTATCTGTCTGTTGTTGTGACTTACACTTCATCATACACATACCCTAGACACCTAACGTAGTCATCACACTATTCCAGAATAATTCTGACTGAGATATATAGATATGTGGTAGCAAGTAAGGTTATCTATAATACACTACTCTTAATAGATATAGATACCTTCACAGCTGATCTCAGTCAAAACACTAAGTCCCCTATAAATATTTATAACATCCCACTTCACCACACTAGCCACTTGAACATCTAGTTCCTACTTCTACAATTATTACTTTTACCGTTTAACCTTTTTGAAGAGATAATTTCAAACTTCAAGTTCATTGTAAAATGTTAAAAATACCATGGACAGCTAAAAAGAGTAATGAGGATGTTTTGAAAGAGGCCAATGCGCAAAGGGAAACTTATTTCACATGTTAGAAAGAAGCTTTTTCTCTTCTTTTGGGGAATGGTGCGAGAAGAGGAAAGCTGGGATATATCGTAACAACAGGTAAGATTGACGGAAAAAGAGATAGATGAAGATAAAGAGAGCAGATACTGGACAGTTTGACATCGTGACATGGAAAGAAGTCAACAACAGAATTGATAAATTGTACTGTAGACAGGTAGTTGTGGAGAGACATGATCTCCTACGCCACTAGGCACGGTACTTGAAGAAGAAGAGGAATGTCAAACTACCGTGGATAAGTATGCCACTGGTCGCTCAGTTTTGTAATCTAATGTTATAATGAGGAGTATTGCACTATCTGAACTCGCCGTTTTAGACTTTCTAATGATTTCGTTGTATTTTCCCGCCTTTGCAGATCTACTGCCATATCCCTTGTTGATGTTATTTAGGAAGAAAACTATCTCTTTTAAACCTCTGATGAGTTATAATTAAGATAAGTAGTGTCTCAAATTTTAGATAGTAATTTCAGTTACCAATACCTGATCATAAGTGTTAAGTGTATGTGCGTTTTTTTTCTTACTTACTTACTTAGTCGTTTCTCTTCTACCGTGAGGTGTAGAGGTTTGGAAGGAAGAGCGCCATACTTTCCTATCGCCTGTCTTCCTACTGGCCTGGTTCCATTGTAGTCCTCGGTCCTTCAAAGATTGTCTAATGTTGTCCTCCGAGCGGACTCTGGGTCATCCTGGAGGTCTGGATTCCTGGCTCTTAGTTTCCCTTGCTTGTCGTGGTAGCCGATCTTCTCCCATTCTGCAGACATGGCCAAACCATCTTAGTTAGGACTGTTCTACTTGGGTCTGCAGGTGCTGGGCTTTTAGGCCTTGACGTATCGTCTGGTTGCAGACCATGTCTCTTCTTTTTACTTCAATCACCTTCCTCAGATACCTTATTTCTGTGGTTTGGATTTGGCGTTTGTAGGTTGTAGAACGCTAACAGATGATTTCAGACCATCATTACATGTAATCAATGATAACAATGATAAAATATTAACAGAAAGTAAGGATATATTGGAGAGATGGAAGGAGTACTGTAGAGAAATGTATTAAGATAGTACAAAGACCCCAGACGACGATTGAAAGTGAAGAGAGAGAGCCAGAACCTATATTAGATGAAGAACGTGCAGCAATCAAAAGCCTGAAGAAAGGGAAATCAACAGGATGCGATTATATACCAACTGAACTAATCCAAGCAGGAAGAGAGGCCAGTGTCCTCGTTTATCATGAACTATGTGTGAAGATCTGAAACAGTGCAATCTGGCCCAAAGCATGGAAAAGATCTGTGTATATCCCTCTCCCAAAGAAAGGCAATTTAAAACTGTGTACCAACTATCGTACTATTGCTTTAATAAGTCATGCCAGCAAAATCCTCTTGCGGGTTATCATGAAGAGGATAGAAAGAAAGTTAGAACATGAAATACATGAAGTACAGGCGGGTTTTAGACAAGGCAGAGGTACGAGAGATCACATTTTTAATGTAGAAACATCCTCGAGAAATGCAGAGAATACAATGTAGATCTTCATGCATTTTTGTAGATTACACCAAGGCCTTCGACTGCGTACAACATCAGAAACAGTGGAACATCATGAGAGGCATTGGGTTCCCAGCGCATTTGATCCATCTAATTGAAACACTACCATGAACAACAAGCAGCTGTCAGAGTAGTGGGGGAAACATCAGGATGGTTTGAGGTGAAAAGGGGAGTAAGACAGGGTTGCATCCTCTCTCCATACTTGTTTAACATCTATGCAGAAAATATAATAAGAAATGTTCGGAGTGACCAAGAGTGTGAACATTACGATCCATTCACAATTGGTGGAAATGCGATCCCAGAACTCAGGTACGCAGATGACACAGTTATTCTTTCAAACAGTGCCAAGCGGCTAGAACAGTTAATCCTGTCTGTCAAAAGACACAGTGAGGATCAGAACCTTTTTTGAACACAAAAAAAAAACAAAGATAATGTCCACAGACAAAACAAGATGCCAACCAAAAATTACCATCAATGATGAGGACATTTAAAATGTTACAAATTTTGAATATCTTGGCTCCATAATTAACAACAATGCAGATTGCTCAAAAGAGGTCAGAAGGAGACTGGCCAAAGCAATACAGAGGTTAAATAAAATGAAGAACCTATGGCATAACTCCAGCAAATTAATAAAAGTAAAACTTCTGGGCTAGAGATCGAGAGTCTTTCAGACGGGCTGTGATGAGAGCGACGTTCTGCAAAGGACATGCTACATGAAGTCGGTTGTAGTCATTGCCCATAACTCGCTTCCATATGTCAAGACTGGGACATAGGTGGAGCGGTATAAAGCCAACTTCGTCTTCTTACCAACCTCTCTCTTGCTGAGGAATCCTCGATGTATGGCCTGAAAATGTCTCCCAGCTGCTTCTTTTCGGGTAGCCAACTCTTCTTTGATGCCTCCCTTCTGGTCTATTAGAGCTCAGAGGTATTTAAAATTGTTGACCTGCTCCAGGACCTATTCTTCCAGCTTAATCTGATGCCTTCTTTTCTCTCATGATATTACCATGGTTATTGTTTTACAGCTGCTTATGAGCATACCTCTTTTCTCCAGCTCATACTTCCAGACTTGCAGGTTGGATTGAAGATGTGCCTCTCATTTAGCAATCATGGCAACATCATCAGCAAATGCCAGTTCTGAAATACAAACCTGTCTCATCTTAAAGTACTCAATTGAATACTTTCTTGTCCTTTCCTTACATGCCATGATAACATCGTCCATGAAGAGTATGAAAAGATAAGGTGACAGGATATCACCTTGTCTTATACCAGTGGGGGTCCTGAATTCTTCTGACTTTGGATTGTTTGCCGTCCTCACATAATTTCTGCAAGAATTGTAGAAGCTCTGTATAGCATGAATCAGAGGTGCGGGAATGTTCTTCCTTGCCAAACAGTCCCAAAGTTTGCTCCAGGGGACCTTACCAAACGTCTTTTCCAGATCTAAGAAACAAAGATGGATCCCGCTCTTATACTCAAGGGCCTTTTCTCTCAGCTGTCTTAGTGTGAAGATAAGGTCTTGAATACTTCGGTTTGCTCAGAACACACACTGGACCTCATCCATTTGAGACTCGGCTAGGCGTCTGAGTCTTTGCTCCAGGATTATGGGGTAGATTTTACCAGAGACACTGAGAACGGATATGCCTCTACGGTTTCCACATTGTCGGTTGAAAATCGGAGTTAAGATGGAAATCTCCCAATCCTTTGGTATGGTCTTGTTGCACCAAGCTGTCTGTAGGACGCTCAGGAGTAATAGGTCGCCTACTGCTCCCATGTACTCAACCATTTCTGGTGTTATACCATCATTCCCTGCTGCTTTACCCATCTTAATTTTCTCCAGTACTGCCTTCAGTTCTTCCCTCTTTATGCCATCTATACCACCATTGGTTTCCTCTTCTGTGCTAGTGGTTATCGTCTCTGATGCTTGGCTTTGCTCACCATCAAGGAGTTTTGAGAAATATTCTTGCCATCTTTCAATTGCTTCCTGTGGGGCAGTAAGCATTTTGCCTTGCTTGTCCTTTATAAATTTAAGAGGGCATTGTGTTTCCTTCCACAAGTTCTTAAGGGTCTTGTGGAACAATTTCTGGTTTTCTTGTGCATCTTGTTCGAGTATTTCTCTAAATTCTTCCCAGGACTTCTGTTTTGCTGCAAGCGACTTGTTCTTTGCTTATGTTCTGAGTATCACATATTCTCTATATTTCTCTGTTTTGCCCTGCTGTGTTTTTAGCTCCTAAGTATTGTTTCCATACCGTTTTGTTCTCTCTTACTTCCTCTGTCTACCAAGGTGTCCTCTTTCTGTTCTTCCCAAGTCAGATTTCACCACATGCTTCTGCTGCAGCTGTCTTTATAATGTTCTTGAATTTAAGCCAGAGGGTTTTCAGGTCATCATGTTATTCTTCTGTGTTTCTCACTGCATTTGTGGCCGTGTACATAGTTGTTCCTTTGGAAACAGACTATATTCTTACAAGACAGAGGAAGCACAGACCACCCCATAATTTTATATTTTATGAGAAACAGAAAATAATAAATAGTGTCACATATTTAGGGTAGAGTCGCTTCTACACGCCATTTCTAATAATTGGGTGATTTCCCCTGACCAATCGGATAGCTCAGATTTACCCCGGGGAAAGTGGAACAACGACGCCATTTTGGCAGTAGAATGAAAGAGCGCAACTCAAGAGGTCGTATCTGGTCCAGCTCTACATATTTCTTAGTTTGAGAAAATCAAACTTCAACATTTCTTATAAAATGTGTATTTCAGGACATTGAGTGGTTATAATTTTCTTACTGGCGTAAGTAGTGACAATCGTTAAACATGTATTTTGAATAGAGCTCCCAACCCTAGTCGCAGCAGAACTAGGTTCGAGGATTTGAGTCAATTTGCAAAAAAATGTCTTACACCTCAAACCATGTAGAGTAGAAAATATTCTTGTGTTGGAAAGCATTTAACTCAAGGAATGCTTAAGATTATAAAGAAATCAAGGAAAAATCTGAGGAGATGGGTAAATGTCGTCGAACCTAAAATAAGACTGTAACTTAAAGGAAGGAACACGGTGGAATGAGAAAGTTCGCTATATTTCACAATTGAGTAGGCGTACGAGACAAAGATGCAAAAAGGGATTTTTGTATCGATGAAAGCATCTGATGAGATGATAGAACTTTAATATGCTTATTATTGTAAAAAATGTTCTGAATTCCAGACTTTGTTGAAATTTTAAGTTTCATGCTGAAAGATATTAAAAGTTTTGCATGAAATCGAACGCTGTTGAAAAGGTGAATTACTACAGTTTTGAGATCTAGATAAGAAAATCTATCCATTTCAATTAAATTCGCTACATCAACACCTAAGAGAAGAAAATCGAACCTGGTAACACAAATTTAAGAGAGAAATCTAAGTCTCTGGTGATTAGGCCAGTTAAACATCTGCTCTCTGTAAAGTAAACTGAAAATACTGCATACACCGGCACTGCCACATGAAGGTAATATGGTGCCGTTCCAGTCTAAGGAACACCTGCCAGGTCACATGAAGGTAATATGGTGCCCGTGACCACTTCTCTTTGATAAAGCGAATAACTAGCGATCATAGACCATGGACGATTTACTACAAAATTTTCAACAGCTGGGTGTGGAACAAACAACAACAACAACCACAGAACCAACCCGTAAATACACAACCACTGCAGCCCCAGGACAGACAAAATATGGAAGGACCAACAATAATAGCGCTACGGCAAATTACTGAAACCCTACAGAAAAATGTCAACTACGCGAAATTCACACAGGTTAGATCCATTGTTCAGCCGTTCGATGGCAACAAGAAAAAATTCAGAAGATGGTTGTCCGACATGGAAAAATTTGCGGCACTAGCAGAGGCAACAACGGATGAAGAGAAAAAGAAAATCGCTCTGTTAGGTTCTGATTCGTACGTGACTGATTTTTTAAGAAGGAGATCCCAGCAGTACCCCACAGAAACCTACGAGTCCCTAAAAAAAGAGCTCACCCAAAGATATGGGGAAATCATAGACAAAATGCATGCTTGGTCAGTCCTTAGAAGCATGAAACAGGAAAGAGATGAATCGGTACAACTTTTTGGAGATCGATTCCTCAATATGGCAGAAGAGGCATTTTGCGGAGAAATCCCTACCACACCTGATGTAGAAATACAGTTAGTGGGGATATTTGCCGATGGCCTTAGAGCGGAAAATATCAGAAGGCATCTTATTAGAAAAGACACCAAGACTATTGCTGAAACAATCCAAGCAGCAATACAGGAGGAAAATCTTCACCGAAGGTTCCAACAAAGAGCAGGTAGGGAACCCCGACCAGAATATAGGGACTATGATGAGCATGAGCCTATGGAAGTTGACCATACCAGGAGGCAATGGACTCGCCCACGACAACGAGATGATAGGCCCCGCAATTATAAACCCCCCACACAGAGGCAAAACGACGTCAATAATGTCAATACAAATGGATGCTTTACATGCGGTAGGCTCGGAAATGGTTACAAGTGCTGTAGAGCAAATTACAATCGTGCACCATTCAGAAGAGGAGGTTATCAACCACGACAGTCCGCACCACCCCCGCGTGATTACACCAGAAATCAGTATACCAGAGGCACACGTCAACCCCTCATGCGTCAGGGAAACGGCCGCGCCACTCAGAAAAAAAAAAAACAGACCGGTAGTATGAGGGCAACAATCACAGAAACTGGTCCTAACCAAAAGCAACAACCCAGACCAGAAATTGTCAAGTGGGCCCCTCCAGTAAAATACAATATGAAGAACTGTTGCATGATGGAACTAAAATACATCCGGACCCCAGTTCCTGCATCATGTCTATACAGGGCCAACAATATAGGGCACTGGTAGATACAGGAGCATCCATCAGCCTTATTAGGTTCCAGCTGTTCAAGAGGATAAAACTCTTAGTACGATTTCAACCGTCCAAAACCCACTCCTAGCTTCAGTCAACGGGGACAATAAAAGATAAATTCAGTTGGGACATGCATGGCTAAAATTTTCCTTAGGGGGGGCGAAACAAATTTTGAACACACCATTTGTCCTTTATACTAAAGGAATGTCTTGAAATCTTATCCTAGGGAGAGATTTTTTTAACAAACACAAAAGTTCCGAATATTACTATGACCTCCACAAATCATAGTCAACAATACGTACCATAGTATCTCCAGGAACGATATTCACATATCGTCCTTTAGTAAGGATTATCAGCTCCCATAACGGTGGCTCCAAACTCCCTGGTCCATAGCAAAAGGCAGAGTAAAAAAATTCTGAAATTACATAACACCAGGGCAATTTTCCAATTCAAGTTATCAGCCCCTAGCAGAAGAAAGGCAATATTGATGACACATTGTTGCAAATTACAGAGGGAATCGTTGATGCTCTGAAGTCCAGAGATTTCCCCTAATGATATTAAATATGTCAGGAAAAAACTACCACTATAAAAAACGAAGGCTACAGTTGTAAGCGCAAGTGGATACGTTCAACCAATAAGACAAACCAAACAATAG
>JAMPIV010018174.1:0-95000 GCA_024509875.1 Oreohelix idahoensis
GGACGATTTGGATATTTCCATTTTCTATAATTTTTCAGCATTCAGCACCTTACAGAAGAACATAAAATACACAAAGCTCGTATATTCTTAATTTGCTGTTTGTGCTGTAATTGGTAGATTTTGATATTTTATTTGTATTGACAAATGCTGTCCTGGCTTTTATCTATTCTGCCATTGAAGCTTTTGTTACTTACGCCTTCTGGTGTTACTAAGCTTCCGATTGTCACAGAATGGCCGTGCTTTCATTTTTTGGTGTTCTACAGTCTTCTTTTCCATATTGTGACACTGATGTATGTTAAACTATTGTGAGAAGTGAAGGTAGTCTCGTGTCAGATATTGTTGTAGGGGAGCGAAATGTAAGGGACTACACTATACTATGTCTCAGCTTTATAAGATGGCGTGACCAGTTCTCTTCCTCGAATTGGCCTTCCTTAACTTAAGAGCAGAGCCAGGTACTCATTTACAACAGGGCAGATTGTGGCGTGTCGCTACCAGGTTTCGAACATGGTAATTTTGCTGAGAGAGGCAAGCGATCTAGCCACTTCAAGCGATCTAACCACTTCAAGCGATCTAACCCCTTCGAGCGATCTAATCACTTCATGCGATCTAACCACTCTGTCAAATAACTATTTTGCTGGAACATAAAGGTAAAAAATATAATACAAACATTCCGTGATAAATATAATTATTACCATTCATAAACATAACACACTTCGACATGAAGAGAGAAAACAGTATATAGTAAAATATAGCTACGATGCAGCAGAAAAACGCTTCTTCTTCGTTCCCGCTCAAATAACCACGTATATCTCTCTTATAAAGTTGGAAATTCGTCTCACGCTTCTCTCGTTTGTCCCTCAACTGGACTGGAAAAGACCATGCTGTCACTCTGATCCTCTCATGGATCTGACAATCTTGGAGGATATGTTCTATTGTTTGATTGTCCTCCCTTCATGCACACATATCTGTCTATCCGATTTCTGCTTTGGTCAACAGATGGTATCTTAGTCTGCCAATGGCTGGTTCGTAACATGTCATTTTTTTCGGCCATTGACCTAGTAAGATTTACCAAGTACAGTTGACATTCAAAAATCCGGCCATCGATAATCCGGTTCCTTCAGTTTTCCGGAATGGATTTCGGAGCGCATTTTTTTAATTTACCTCGTTGGCGCGCCACTGTTTTCTGGAGCCGTTTATGTTTTGATGCAGCTGTTGGGTCTTGCTTGCACGTGTTAACAGGCATTCCTGCTCATTCCTTCTCATTTTATCATTTATTTGCTGCTGTATAGCCCCATTATGGATTCAGCAAATAAAAGAAGTGGTGTAAAACGTAAACATTTAATTTTCTTTCTTTAAAGGACTGTACAGGTAGTCATTTTCTGTTAAATATATACAGCATATATAACCCAAAAAAATCCGGCATTTTCAACAATCCGGCACTCCTCAGGTCCGGAGGTTGCCGGATTTTTGAATGTCAACTGTATTTTCATTCACCTCGTTGTATGATAGTCGTTTCCGGTTTCACAAATGCTGTCACTGAAGACAATGGGGCAGTCAGTCACTGCTCTGATGAAAGATTGCTTCGGGTGGTTCTAGAAACTTGATGATCAATATCGCCCGTATACATTTTTTTTCTCTTATCGATGTTATCTTACCATTTATGTATCGGGTTAGCCACCTGTGCACACAATGAAATGTACACTTTGTCACCTGTGTATTATTTGACCCATCTACATTTTATATGCCAGGTTCATTTACTTTCTGACCTCTGTGCGCTTTATATGCCCCCACCGTACACGTATTTGTCCGCTTGTACATTTGTCTGTCTGTCAAGTTTTGTACACTTGTTCTTTACCGCGCGTACGTTGCACAGTGCACTGTACACTTTTCATTTGTTTTGCATGTTTAGTATTTATATGTGATCTCTTGTCTGTCGCGTGTACTTTGTCCTGTAAGTTTGTCATCTGTAATCTACAACATTTACATGCACCGCTTAGTGCATATTGTCTGCCGCTGTGCATTATCTGCCGCATGTACGCATGCTGTCTACTGTATACGGTCTGCCGATATCTGTCTGTCCGTCGATATATATTCTTCCAACAGTGCACTGCCTACTCCTATACATTCGTTTTATGCTGTGTTTACGTTACTCTAGTTAACTCTAGTACATTTTATCTGCTACTTCATTTTGTTTAAATCTCGTGCCTGTAATCTGTACACTGTCTATGACTAAGTATATCAAGTAAGTTACCTGCTGCATGTACTCTGTCTACAGTAAATACCCTGCCTACTGCAAAAGCAGTCTGTCTACACCAAGTACACTCGATCTACTGCATATGCACTTATGTCTGAAGCACATACACTCTGTCTATTGCATAAACACTGTCTCTATGGCAAATACACTGTGTCTGCAGCAAATACATTATGTTTACAGCGAATACACTCTGTCTACTCTGTCGCAAAAGTCTCTCTGATGTGTGTACCGTCTGTCTGATGTATGTAGAGTTGAGTAGTGTATGAACAGTCGGTCTAATGCACATACATTTGGTCTAATTCACGTACATTCTAACACTTTGTTAACTGCATGTACATTGCTGTCTACAGGCAATACACTATGTCTACTGCATGTATACTCTGCCTACCGTATATGCACTCTTTCTACAGCAAATACACACTATCTACCTATTACGTGGGAGCCGCGGTAGCATAGTGGTTAGTGCGCTGGCTTCCTAGCTTAGTGGTCTATGGTTCGATCCCCAGATGATGTAGGATTTTTTTAGACCACAAACGGCTGGGGTCGACCCAGCCCCAATTGGGTACCAGAGCATCTTCTGGGAAGGTTAAGGCGGCCGGCGTGATGCTGACCACATCACCCCTAGTGTGCCGATGGTCAAGAAAATATGGGCCTAACACCATATTCCCAATATGCCTCAATGGGCATGTAACGGGATCCTTTACCTTTTACCTTTACCTGTTACGTGCCGTAATGTCAATTATTCCGGAGATATTCTCCGTCCAAAGTAGACTCTAGGGGCAGTCATACAACACGAAATCAGCATAACTGCACTGAGCGGACCAACACCTCCTTCACAATTTTACAAACATGCAGTTTATTCATTTTGACAAACAGCTCCATGGTAATAGATATAGGCCCAAAGGCAAAATGCAGTAGTACGTATAAGTCCACTTCGTTCCCTATCAAACGCTGGTCTATCCAGAAAAGAACAGGTCATCATTTTTCGACTACGCACTGGACACAACAGATTGAGATACCATCTGTACCACAAATACAAAATTGGTGCAACAGATCTCTGCACCTGCGGTACCAGCCCGATGACAGTCGAACACCTACTGCAGTACTGCCCAACCTACAGTAATGAACGGGGTAGCATATGGCAACAACCCACTTCTGTCAACGAAAAACTGTTTGGAGATGTCGGGAACCTTGAGTTGACTGCTGCCTTTATTAGAGTCATAAATGTGGAGGTCTGAGGGCGAACGAGGAAGAAGAAGAAGAAGAAACGCTGGTCATTGGCAATCAGTCAAACTTTATTTAATATCGTCATTTGGACATCTTTATGAATAACCACACATTTCCTTACTAGAATAAGACAGGGACATCTCAACCAAGTATATTGATGTCCTGGTGATGGAATAATTCAGGAAAAACACAGAATACTGCAGGAGCTCAAAACACATTCGTCCGCACACTTTCAAACACAAGCCGCATCTCTCTTGCAGACGATCACCTCACTTCTGCTTCAAATTTGTTCACGTCTGCCAGTAAACCATATCGGCATGACGTCACTTCCTTTATTAATAAGTGACTCCGTATAAAATAAACAAAAAATGAGCCCTGTTGAGCTGCCTATTATATCGACATAAACGTTATGAATTGTAATCATAACACTACCACATGTAAACCCTGTCTACGGTAAATACACTGCCTACTGCTAGTCTTTTCGTCTACTGTTTGTGCAGTGTGTCTACTTCATGAGCAATATGTCTACAGCAAAGACATTCTGTTTGCTGCATCTACGCTCTATTTTCTGCATGTACACTCTGTCTTATGCATGTGCACTCTGTGTACTGCAGGTGCACTCTGTCTATAGCAAATACATTCTGTCTACGGTATATACATCATGTGTACGCTGTCTACAGCAGATACACTCATGTTTACAGAGGGAAAAACACAATGTCTACTGTTTACCGTGCAGTATACATGTCAACAGCAATTACACGGTTTATAAAGTAAATCCACATTGTCTACTGCATTTACACTCTGTCTACAGCAAATACACTCTCTCTGTTACAATTACATTCTATCTACAGCAACAATACACTCTGTCTACTGCAAATACTCTCTCTCTCTCTGCCACAAATATATTCTGTCTACAGCAAAAATACACTCTGTCTACAGCAAATACGCCATCTGCTACACATGTATTCTGTCTACAGCAATAGCAAGTACGCTCTGCCTGTAGCACATACACCCTTTCTAAGCAACAACACAAAAAAAACACTGTCTACCTCAGATGCACTTCTGTATACAGCTTGTACACTTTGTTTACAGGAAATAAACGATGTCTACCTATCGCAAAAGTCTCTCTGATGCGTGTACCGTCTGCCTGTTGTATGTAGAGTTGAGTAGTGTATGAACAGTCTGTCTAATGCACATACATTTGGTCTAATTCACGTACATTGTAACACATATACGGTCTGTCTAATACATATACGGGACCTAAAAAACATATGTCTAGGTGAATCCACCTAGGAGTATCAACGCTGCACCGCACTGTGATCTCCTTACCAATTTGAACTTATGTTAAAAATTTACTCTCGAAAGCAAAAGTCTAAAAAGAAATATTCCACACATCCTTTATTTCTCGCACATCGCAGTTGTAGTTAAATGCCCTTCCTTGGTGTCTTCGGTTTTTTGGACAGCAGTTTTATCTTATCAGAAGTTAACAGATTCGACCCTGCGGGGTTAAATAAAACTTATCCACTGTATCTCCTATCCAATAAAATTCGCGACTGGGTTTCATGTTAAATGTTATCAATGGAAAGGTTTGAGGTCTGTTGCTCGGTCGTTGTTCTTGGCTGTAGATAACAGCTGCAATCAAAGTTTTTGTCTCGCTCCATTGTTAATGGCTGTTAGATTACCCAAGTTGTCCAAAGATAGTCGGTCAATTCCGGGGGCTATACTCGTATCCAGATATCGTGTGTTAGCGCTGTCTGTGATTCAGTTAACGTTGGTAATAAATTGTGAATTGCTTTCTCAACATCTGGGACATTCCATGTCCGATCGTGTTAGTGAACAAAATTAATAACCTAATATACCCATGTAATGCGGTTTGAGGGCGTCACTGCTGCCAGAGCGGTAAACATGGGCGATTGCATTACACTTATTTACTATTGTACCAATATTAATTTTGTTGTGCGGCTGTATCGAAACATTAATTTTGTTGTATCCTTGAACTCTTTCTTGTATAATGCTTGGTGGCGTAGGTTATCATGTCTCAACAACTTCCTGTCTCTATTACTATTTATCAATGCTGTTGTTGGCGTCTTTCCATGTCCTGATGTTTCGAACTGTCCAGTATCTGCTATCATCGTCTTCCTCTATCTCCTTTTTATTCAATCTTTCCTGTTGTTACTTCTTCTGCTTCTTCTTCTGCTTCTTCTTCTGCGTTCGTCCTAAAAAGAACGTTTGTTACGTTGTGTCGACGTTTACAGCAAAGCTGCAATATTTGCGCCTTTCGGCCCAACACATCCGTTTTCAACATGGCATTTTTGGGACCGGGTTAGCCTCTCCTCTTCGACCCCTACTCTCTCAGCCAGACTGCAGTGACGCAGTCTGATTCCAGGACCACCACTTGGAGATGGAGTAGGGTCTTGATCAGTTCTGGTTCGCTGACCCTGACGCAAGCAGTCAAGCTATGGGTCGCTGACTGCATTTATCACTGTTGCTGCGTCTTCGGTCCCCTGTTGTTACCATATACTCCAGCTTTCTTCTTCTCATAACATGCCCAAAGAATGTGCATTGCTTCTTTCTAACATGAGGAGTTAGCTTCCTTTGTGTATTGGCCTCTTTCAGGACATCCCCATTTCTATTTTTGGCTGTCCGTGCTATTTTAAACATTCTTCTATAAAACAACATTTCTCTGGCCTCCAGTGATTTTCCTATTTGTTTACTAATTGTCCTTGACTCACTCTCGTATTTCTTGAATATAAACATTAATTTATTGTTACTTTCGTGACTAGCGACTTAATTTTCTATGAAAGGTTGCGTAGTTCGTGAACGCCTATTTCCATTTAGGTAACTTACGAGTCAAGAACTAGGGCACTTAAGAGGTTCGGTGAAGCCGTGGTAAAAGGCACCATGGTGGCTGCGGAGCAACCACAACGGGCTTTGGGAATTCAGGACAATAATTTATGTGCAACATAATGGTTACTTTCACAATTTCCTTAGGCTGGCAGCATGGATAAAACCAGGAGTGAAGTTGAAAGTCGCAACCAAGGTGGAATGGGTTCAATTCCCAGCGCAGGCTGGAAAAAAAAGACAACATGAGGCTGTCACCTGGGAGTCATTACAAGAGTGCTTCTCCCACTCCATGTTTTTTTTAGAATGTAAAGGAGATAAAAGGGCCGAAGGAACATTTTCTGATGACCAGATTGCCCCCAGTTGAAACGCTCTGTTTAGAGTTTTCTGTAATCTATATTCCCACGGAAACTCTATGCCTTGTGAATGCTTACTTTCTTTACAAATGTGTTATTTGTTTTTGGGACTGTTTACTTTGCTTGTATATTGTTATCGCTCATGTCGGCATTCCTTTTCCATTAGACGTATTAGGTAAATGTAGCCCCACATCAGATACTGTCGGAGGGGAGTGTTAGAGATTTCCACATACTAGATCTCAGCTAAATTAAGTAGAGCGACCTGTTCCCTTCCTCGCTGTCTTTACCTGACGTAACTCAAGAGCAAAGGTAGGAGGTACCTGTACATCAAGGTAGACTGGAGCATGACGCTACCAAGTTTCAAACCCGGAAGTTTTACCACGAGAAGCAAGCGCGCTTCATCCAAGCTGCAACTGGACATTCAGTTAGCGCTTTACCTGTGTTTATTACCTGTCCCTTATTTTTACTTCTTGTTCTATGTTGTACACGCCTCTTTCATCCTAGTTGTGTAGATATCATCAATTGTCGTCGGTATGTAATTTCACATTCCTGTTCAATTTATGAACATCAGTGATAAACTTGCACCGTGTGACACGACCCAGTTTCTCTAAATCGGTGACACATTCAACTCACATCTTGCTTGGGTCTCTGCTGTTTTGTTAGTGTATTGTCTGCGTTAAAAGTTTTGTTGTTCTTGTTTAACTATGGCTGCTGAGCTTCTAGCTCTTTTATAAAACTACGGGAGCCGCTGGTGTAGTGGTTACCAAACTGCGCTGGCGACCGGATGACCCAGGATCAAACCCGGACGAGGACATTTAAAGATTTTCATCGACCGGGATTTGAACTGGATTAACTCGAGCCCTGGCGAGGACATTTGAAGAAGTATTGTCGACCAGGGACTGGCGGCTCCAGAGCCGACCTAGCTGTTAATGGGTACCTCCGAAATCGGCGAGTATCTGCCTGAATGGCGAGGGACACCTATCTCTGTACAAGAAAAAAACAGGGATACTCACGTAAAAATGTCTCAGTCTAGACATACTAACCTGAGATTTTGCCTCGAGTAATAGTGGGCGTACGAAAAAAAAAAAGACTGCACTTATATGTATATGTTATCAGTAAAAGCGGCGTTCAAAAGAACAAACAGTATTTTATGCAACAAATCTGTGTTAATGGAAGTAAGAAAGTTTGTCAGTGCTATATAGGACTAATATATATCCAGAGATAAGAAGAAGACGTTGGAGATGGATAGGTCACACACTGAGGAAACCTGTTTACAGCATTACCAGGCAGTCTTTGTTCTAGAATTCCCAGGGTATGAGACATAGAGCACATGGAGAAGAGAGATAGAGACCGTAATAACAGTCATGAGCAGGACATGGAAAGGTCTTCAGATGATGGCACGCGTCGGGAGGACTTAGCATGTTTTTGTTGAATACCTCTTCTCCTTGGGGAGCTAAAGGGTATTGATTAATTAATTGATAAAGACCCAGTCTTGACTAATGCAAGTGAATCATGGACACTTAGAAAACAGGCAAGAAATTACCTTTTGTCCTCTTCAAGTGCCCATGCCAGTCGATCATATTCCTACCGGTGCGCGAACTCGCGTTGAAAAGCAGCTGTGTTTACCACTTGACTGTCAAGAGAAAGTTTTATAATCTCTACGGAATGAATGTCTGAACCTGACGCGCGGGCACATAGATGGCGAATTCGGAGGGTCTTGTATCAGACTCATTCAAACTCATTATGAAAACAAAGTGTCCCAATAACGACTACATCAAGAGGGCATGACAGGCTTTGTCTCCGGTTTCCTGCAATGTAGCCAACTGCTATATTATGTCGGACGTTATTCCTTTAGGAACGAAACGAAGAAGCAAAAGTAGAGAACATAAATGTCTTTTTCTTCTTCTTCGTACACTCTCAGACGTCTACTTAAATGTTTAGAAAAAAAGCAGTGGTCAGCTAAAGGCTATTCGTATCTCCATAGAGTTTGTCCACGACTGGTACTGATGGCGGCCATATGTGCTTTCTGTTGCTCATAAGTTGGGCATCTTTAAAGGAAATATCCAACAGTGATTTTGTCGGCGCCACAGATACACTCCATGCACACCATCATAGCTGGCAGACGCTGGAGCTGGGTTGGCCATGTCCTCAGAAGAGACCCAGTTGCCATCACAAGAACAGCTATGCTTTGGACCCTGAAGGAAAACGAAAGAGAGGCCGACCAAAAACAACCTGGCGCAGGACTGTGGAGGCTGAGATGCAAAGAATGAACCAGAGTTGGGGCACTGTACGAAGGATGACCGCCGACCGAGCAAAGTGGAATCAAGTTGTTGTTGCCCTACAAGACGCCACTAGGCGTGATGGCCACTGACTGCTTTTACGGTCGGCGGCTAAGGATCAAAGAAGAAGAAGAAAAACAGATACACTCATCGGTAGTTCCTATCTGTACCTTGTTGAATATATGATACCCCAATCTGTTGTGGCCCGTGCAGAGAACAGACGATTTGGAAAGCATGGCTTTTGCAAAGATTGACATACGAGTTTGCTCTGAATTTTGACATATGCGCGTGATCTTTCCAACTTTATCTGGTGTTCATATATCAGACAGCAAGGTTAACCCTCCAGTCGCATAAATATGCTCCAGGCAGGTGTTTCTCAACTTTGAGAGATATACTGTTAACTTCATGGACCCTCTGCCTAATACTTATATAGAATATACAGTGTTGGATATACAACTTCGCGGCATATAGGCGGGAAAATATCATTCAATTTAGAAGAGTCTTATATCGTTTGTAGGGGAATGTATGGCCGAAAGTTTAGGATACCGGTCTCTGAAGTCTGGAGAAAACGGGTTCGATTCCCGGTAATATCTAGGTTGTTTTTTGTTTTTTTTTTCTATCTGCGGTAAAAATAAAAATCTAGCCTGGACAATGCGTGGCGACAGCAATGGGCAAACGGGCGAAAAGGAAAAAAAGAAGATGAAAGAAAAAAGACAAGAAGACAGAAAAGATGAAATTGAGAGAAAGTAAACACATATCGAACGTAAGAGAAAGTAAACACATATCGAAAGTAAGAGAAAGTAAATACATATCGAAAGTAAGAGAAAGTAAACACATATCGAAAGTAAGAGAAAGTAAACACATATCGAAAGTAAGAGAAAGTAAACACATATCGAAAGTAAGAGAAAGTAAATACATATCGAAAGTAAGAGAAAGTAAACACATATCGAAAGTAAGAGAAAGTAAATACATATCGAACGTAAGAGAAAGTAAACACATATCGAAAGTAAGAGAAAGTAAACACATATCGAACGTAAGAGAAAGTAAACACATATCGAAAGTAAGAGAAAGTAAATACATATCGAAAGTAAGAGAAAGTAAATACATATCGAACGTAAGAGAAAGTAAACACATATCGAAAGTAAGAGAAAGTAAACACATATCGAACGTAAGAGAAAGTAAACACATATCGAAAGTAAGAGAAAGTAAACACATATCGAACGTAAGAGAAAGTAAACACATATCGAACGTAAGAGAAAGTAAACACATATCGAAAGTAAGAGAAAGTAAACACATATCGAACGTAAGAGAAAGTAAACACATATCGAAAGTAAGAGAAAGTAAACACATATCGAACGTAAGAGAAAGTAAACACATATCGAACGTAAGAGAAAGTAAAGACATATCGAACGTAAGAGAAAGTAAACACATATCGAAAGTAAGAGAAAGTAAACACATATCGAACGTAAGAGAAAGTAAACACATATCGAAAGTAAGAGAAAGTAAACACATATCGAACGTAAGAGAAAGTAAACACATATCGAAAGTAAGAGAAAGTAAACACATATCGAACGTAAGAGAAAGTAAACACATATCGAACGTAAGAGAAAGTAAACACATATCGAACGTAAGAGAAAGTAAACACATATCGAAAGTAAGAGAAAGTAAACACATATCGAACGTAAGAGAAAGTAAACACATATCGAACGTAAGAGAAAGTAAACACATATCGAACGTAAGAGAAAGTAAACACATATCGAACGTAAGAGAAAGTAAACACATATCGAACGTAAGAGAAAGTAAACACATATCGAACGTAAGAGAAAGTAAACACATATCGAACGTAAGAGAAAGTAAACACATATCGAACGTAAGAGAAAGTAAACACATATCGAAAGTAAGAGAAAGTAAACACATATCGAACGTAAGAGAAAGTAAACACATATCGAACGTAAGAGAAAGTAAACACATATCGAAAGTAAGAGAAAGTAAACACATATCGAAAGTAAGAGAAAGTAAACACATATCGAAAGTAAGAGAAAGTAAACACATATCGAAAGTAAGAGAAAGTAAACACATATCGAAAGTAAGAGAAAGTAAACACATATCGAAAGTAAGAGAAAGTAAACACATATCGAAAGTAAGAGAAAGTAAACACATATCGACATATCGTAAGAGAAAGTAAACACATATCGAAAGTAAGAGAAAGTAAACACATATCGAAAGTAAGAGAAAGTAAACACATATCGAAAAGTAAGAGAAAGTAAAACACATATCGAAAGTAAGAGAAAGTAAACACATATCGAAAGTAAGAGAAAGTAAACACATATCGAAAGTAAGAGAAAGTAAACACATATCGAAAGTAAGAGAAAGTAAACACATATCGAAAGTAAGAGAAAGTAAACACATATCGAAAGTAAGAGAAAGTAAACACATATCGAAAGTAAGAGAAAGAAAGTAAGAATTCATTCCGTCATTAGTTATCCTTTAGCTCCGCAAGGGGCATATAACTTCAACAAAATCAAGCTAAGCCTTCCTTTCCTGTGCCGTCTGCTCAAGGCCCTTCTGTCTTATTTATCCCTTTTCATTTCCTCATCCCTCAAAAAATCCCCTGGCAGTCCTCAGCAATGGGAATAACGCTGTCAATCAATCAATCAATCAATACCCTTTAGCTATAACGGGAGTGCGACAGGGATGCCTCTTGTCTCCATTTCTTTTCTTACTAGCAATATATTAGGTTATGAAAACATCGACATCACACAACAGGAATGGAATCTAGTGGAATCTGGCTAGACATCTTGATGATCTAGATTTTGTAGATGACTTGGCTCTTCTGTCCCAAAACCATAATCAGATGCAAGGCAAAATGAAAATACTCGATGAGAGGCCACCACAAGTGGGCCTGAAAATACACTGGATAAAAGATAAAGATTATGAGAATAAATGCAAGAAATGATAACAAGGTTGAACTTGAAGAAACGCTAATAAAAGATGTAGAATCGTACACATATCTTGGCAGCAATATAGACAAAGTTGGTGGGACAGACAATGATTTCAAAATAAGAATACGAAAAGCAAGAGGAGCTTTCATTGCATTGGGTAACATATGGAGATAAAGAGAAATCAAGTCCAACACGAAAGTAAGAATCTTCAACTCAAATGTGAAGTCAGTCCTATTGTATGGCTGTGAGACATGGAGAACAACAAAAACAACAACCAAAAAGCTACAGACTTTTATAAACGGGTGCTTGCGTAGAATAGAAGGATTGAAATGGTATGACAAAGTCACAAATGTGGAATTGATGACAAGAACCAGACAAGTGCCAGTGGAACAAGAGTTGAGAATAAGACGCTGGTGATGGATAGGACCCACATTGAGGAAACCTGTTGATAGCATTACAAGGCAGTCCTTGTTTTGGAACTCCCAGGGAAAGAGAGGCAAAGGTAGACCAAAGATCACATGGAGAAGAGAACTGGATACAGAGGTGAAAATGATGAGGAAAACATGGAAAGAACTTGAGCTGTTGGCACGGGACATGAGGATTTGGCATGTGTTTGTTGAAGGCCTATGCTCCCTGGGGAGCTAAAGGGTTTTTATTGAACCCTTATTAATTTTATGTTACCACAATGTATTTCATAACTATACCGCAGAGGAAAAAAAAGCTGGAAAGAAATGACCTTAAACTTTAAAACTATAGGAAAACTCAAGTCGACACACAAAAATTCCTTCCTTCAAACTTGGGAAACCAGCACGTTCTTTGTGATTTAAAATAAGTTTTCTCCTTAAATCGCCCCCAACATCAGAGGATCAGTGAACCCAACGATTTGAGGAACACTGTACTAGAATGTCTTCACTGATTATCCGGCTATGAGTCAACGCACTCGAGATAGTACATAATGCAACAGCGCTTACGAAAAATGGTTTGTGGTTAGAACTAAGGGATATTTTTATAAAAAATTATAAATTTCTGCTGAAACACTGCACACACATTTTATAGACAGTTATTTTGGTGTCACCCCCTGATGGTGTCACCTGGTGCGGTCCGCACCCTCTAGTGACGTCACTACTACGAGGTTATGCCTGGTGTTGCAACCTTAAAACAAATTGTTATAGAAACCACCGCTGTAAGAGTACTTGAATGTTTTAACGCAGGCTTTTTGTAAGGGTCGCGGTAGCGCAGTCGTTAGTGCACTGGCTTCCTAGCTCGGTGGTCCATGGTTCGATCCCCAGTTGAGGTGGGATTTTTTTAACACCGCAACCGGCTCCGGGGTCGACCAAGCCTCATGAATCGGGTACCAGAGCAACTTCTGGGAAGGTTAAGGCGGCCGGCGTGATGCTGACCACATCACCCCCTAGTGTGCCGATGGTCAAGAAAATATGAGCCTAACACCATATTCCCAATATTTGTTGAAGTTTTTTTGGTAAAAAGTTTTTTTTACGAGATGGGGTAACCAGCCCCATGCCCAACCCTCCTTAGTCGCTTTTACGGCATGCATGGTAGCGTACAGTGTTACTATTCTTTGCTCCCATTTCGGGCCCGGTAACACACTGGTGAAGGAGCATATATCCTCAACAAAATCAAGCTAAGTCTTCCTTTCCTGTGCCGTCCGCTCAAGGCCTTACTATTCTTCTTTATCCCTTTCACTTCTGTCTCCACTGTTAGGTCTTCTTCTACCTCTCTTACCCTGGGTTTCCAGAATAAGGACTACCTTGTAATGCTAACAGCAGGTTTTCCTCAGCATATGTCCAACCTATCGCCAGCGTCTTCTTGTCAACCAGTCTCAGTTCAAATACTGTCCACCCACCAATGTTAATCTCTCAGAAGAATTACATTCCCGAGTACACAGTGTAGCTCAGGGAAGATGATTAAAAATCACCAATATTCTTCCGGGTATTAAACTGGGAAAATGTGTCTGGACGGCGGGAATAATGAATAATAACGTGGACCACGATAGGGGACCAAAGAATAAAAACACTGTAGTCTACTAAGCATGTCGTAAAAGGCAACTAACAAGTATTGCGAGTGAGGCTGGCTTCACCAGCCTATACCATCTTCAAGCCAGCAAAGCTTTTTATCGGTTATAATTTTACAATATTTTACTCCGATTTCGACAGGAAAGGAATCATATCCATTTTATTTGCTTATTTATCGATCAGTATGATTCATTTTCATTGGTCGAAACACTTGTTCAACGGGGGGACCACTTCTGATGTTCAGATTGCCTCCTGTTGTACCGCTCTGTAATAGAGTTTCCTATCAGTCTCATTGGCTGTCCTATATTTTATTTCTTATATTTTCCTACCCCTAATTTTAATAACATTTCTTAGATAGTAATCTCCTAGCGCTAGAATCTTTTATTTGTAGAACAGAAGTGAGTTAAGAGTCAAGACGAGAAAATACCTGAAAGAATATTAAGAAAAAAGAAATGCCAGACAAGGAAACACGTGTTCATTGTCAGGGGAGTTAATAATCATGAGCAATAAATCTGCTTGCCGCAATGTCTTTGCTTAGACGCACCTCGCAGTTTCGAGTACAGTACTGTTATTTTCCAAAAGGAGAATCATACCTGTTACGCCAGGGGTTCCCAACTATTTTTCAGTCTCCGTACCCACTTGGATTTTAATAAACCTTCCAGTCGTCCCTTTTTTCAGTATGAGAGAAAATACATCATAGAATTCAACGTGCAAATACACATTAGAAAATAAGTGAACATTGACATTTTTCATAAAGACAATAATTTGGTTCATACTATTTTTCTTAGTATCGTAAGGGTATATATATATATATATATATATATATATATATATATATATATATATATATATATATATATATATATATATATATAAGAATAAATTAGTAGACCCTTGATTCTATTTCTTGTCGACCTAGATTTTCATTTTTGGTACAGTTTTTGAAAGACATACCCGCAAATCAAGTTCAATCTCCATTTTGTTTCTTGCTTTAGATTTGACTGAGAACATTACTCGTAGTTCTCTCTCAAGCCACAATTCCCCACCAATAAAACTTCTATTTTTAGAATATTTAAATATTTCTTCTTCTTCGTACACTTTCAGACATCAACTTGAGTATAATAATAATAATATTAGCCCCTTCAGTCATAACTGACTATAGGAATGCGCCCCTGAGGTGATAACCCTCAGCTGCTTATTTTCCTGGTGTTACTTTCGACGTTTTCTTCTCTCTTCTGCTTGCCATGAGAGCTTCTTTTTGCCCAATTTGAGGTGGCGCCGAAGAGATCATGACTACTTGGTTCGATCGGCAACTTATCCTACAAAGGTTGCTGGTTTTAAGTCCATTGCCCTCATGTCTGTCTTGCACACAACTTTGAACCTCGTCTGCGGTCACCAAACTGTTCTTTTGAGTAACTTTAAAGAAATCAGCGGTCAGTCTGAGGTTGTTGGTAACTCCATAGAGTTTGATAGTAGTAGTACAGATGACTGCCATATGAGCTTTATCTGTTCTTTATATGTTGGGCACGTTTACAACAGAAGATATCATTTTATCGACACCTCAGTTCCGCCGTAGTTCCTACCTTTAGCTTGTTGAATAGATCGTATCTCAATCTGTTGTGGCCTGTGCGCAGTCTGAAGATAATTTAAGTGAAAAAGATAAAGGATCCCGTTACACGCCCATAGTGGCATATTGGGAATATGGTGTTAGGGCCACATTTTTTTTGACCATCGGCACACTAGGGGTGATTTGGTCAGTATCACGCCGGCCGCCTTAACCTTCCTAAAAGTTTCACTGGTACCCAATTCATGAGGCTGGGTCGACCCCGGAGCCTTTTGCGGTCTAAAAAAATCCCACCTCAACTGGGTATCGAACAATGGACCACCGAGCTAGGAAGCCAGTGCACTTACCACTGCGCTACCGTGGCTCCGAAGATATAATATATATTTATCAAATTTTCCTCATACCCCACTTAACAAGCTTCTCGGACTTTCTAGTGGTACAAGTACCCCAGGTTGAAAACCCATGTGCTGCGCCTAGTTCAGCATACTTGTCTTAAAGTGGGGGCGTTAAAGAGACAGAGAGAAAGAGAAAAAGAATTAAGAAGAAATATTATCGCTGGAACAGTCTGGGTGGCTTCACAGGTAGGAACCTAGATACGACCAGGTAAGAATCTAGGTAGGCCTGGTAAGAACCTAGGTATGGTCACCCGTATACTGGTACCTGTCCATTTTGCTGAGGAGATAAGCTAGTGTCTGTGAAGAGGGTTAGTGAATATTTAAACATGCTGAAACGGATAATGGCATCCTGCAGATGGCTGTGAGTAGATGGACGCCAGAGGGGGCTGATATAGCTACAAGGGTTTGTTAAAACAAATGGATTAGAACAATTGACAAGCACTCTGTTAGGTCGAAACAAAACAGTACTTGAGATTGAGCAAACACTATAATGGGACTCTAAAGAGAGATGATGGACAGGACGTTCACCAGTCGACATTTGTGGCGAATAGGTAACAAAAGTGTGGAAGATTTGGATTATTAGATATGGCATGATACAAGAATTTTCATTTTAAATATTATCGTTGAAAGTATCTTTACTGACATTTCCGGCCTGTCCTTAAAACTCAGAGGAAACCTGAGTCATGTGAACAGTAAATATATAAATGAATAAAAAAAGATAAATATAGCGCCGTCTGAGTGGTCCTGGATTTAATTCCCGGTAAACCTATCACTTATATTTCTTTTCTGTTGTCTGGTGTTCTCCTTGATGTCCAACGAGTGCCTGTCAATGACCTATATGTATTTATTTATTTATTGAAAACTCAGAGGGATTCTTCCATATCCAAGTAATTGAACAAGCCTACGAAATTCAGATATTCAGCCACATTTTGACAATTTGGTCAGACAGAAAGATTGCAAATTTTCTTCTTCTTCTTTGATCCTTAGCCGCCGACCGTCAAAGCAGTCAGTGGCCATTACGCCTGGTGGCGTCTTGTAGCGCAGCAACAAATTGATTCCACTTTGCTCGGTCAGTGACCATCCTTCGTACAGTGCCCCAACTCTGGTTCATTCTTTGCATCTCAGCCTCCACAGTCCTCCGCCAAGTTATTTTCGGTTGGCCTCTCTTTCGTTTTCCTTCCGGGGTCCATAGCATAGCTGTTCTTGTGATGGCATCGGGGTCTCTTTGGAGGACATGGCCAACCCAATTCCAGCGTCTGCCAGCTATGATGGTGTGCATGTCCTCTTGCTTGCTCCGAGTAAGCAGTTCTTGGTTTGTGATGGTATTCCGCCACATTTTTGGCCGAATACCAAAGCAAATTTTCACATTGAGTTTATTATTATTTTGTTTTAAATCGATGAGCTTCCCTAATTGATGTTTGACTCTATAACTAAGAATAATGTTTGAATAAAGCCAGGTAAAGGAATATTTGAATTTTTCCTTTACTCAAAGTAGTTAGGAAGCTCTTTTTCTTTTATGCAGAGAAGGAATCTTAAAATTCGATTTATCTGTGTCTTGTCTCCACTGTAGTGAAATTGACAGAGATACAACGGTAAAATTCCTCCCAAGGATAACATTTAAGGATAAAAACATAATGCGTAGGCTGCTGATGTACATGATCGCCTAGACCGCGGGTCATCACCCTCCATAAATTTGACTTGCTAGACCGGAGGGGAACGGAGGATCAAAAAGGAAAAAAATATGACTGGAAAGGCTAAAGAGACGCAATTGGGGGGGAAAATGGATGAAAGTAAAAAAAATTCAAGTCCCCCAAATTGACACGAGGTACGGAATTGGACGTTTTGCGATACCAAGCGCTTGATTTGAATTTGAGCGGAAGAACGCAGATGTCTGAAAAAAATTACAAAAATTAAAAAGTAAATTTTTCTTAATATTAATGTTAGGAATATAAAAATTAGCTGGCCAGATGGCCTATTCTGAGCAGTGAACGAATATGGTCTTAATTTTACAGACGGATAGATAATATTGAAAATAATGACAAAAGACAGTGTAGTTTACATCAGCCACAGACTGCATTGAATCTAACATATCGTTATTTGCACACAAAAACACGACCTTGGACACAGATGTTCAAATTTACTTGGCATAGAAGTGAAGGGACATTGGTGGTAGCTGTGTCTAAATATAACTTTTTACAACAAAAATTTGAAGGGGAGAGAACGGTTGGGTCAAAAATCGAGCACAATTTTGTAGAAACACAAGTAGAGACGGACAGACTAACAGATAACCATCCATACGTGACTGAAGCTTGACTGAAATGACTTTAGTGAGGAAATTTGAAATTAAAAATAAACCTCGGCAGTGATTGGCCACAGACAATCATATCATTAGCGCTCAGAGCGCATTTGGGGTCATTCTTCAATAATTGTTCAGTGTTAGACACAGATTTTAAAGTGTGGTGTTTTCCCATATGAAAGACAGTGAGTTAAATTTAGGGACGCCATCCTATAGCCAGCAGCTCAGCTGAGTTTTGCTAGCACTTCTGTGTTAATTATTCATAATCTGGTAAGATTGAAATTATTTCTTTATATATTTTGAATATTGTTTCATGTTCGAGTGATTTGATACTGCCATATCATAATCTAGCCTTACAAACAAGTAGGGATTTTGCTCTAGACCCCCCGCCCAAGTCAGGGTCTAGGGACTAACAATGTACCTAAACACCAGCAAGGATTATGCAAGACCGATCAAGAGTTGAGAATAAGGAAACATATTACCTATCCTCTTTTAGGGTAGAAAACTAATAATTATTTTTCAGAATCTATAGTCTGGGAGGATCTATCGGATGTAAACCCACCATGGTAACTGTGCTGTTTGGTCAGAGAGATCTGACCTGTCTGTATAATGTGGTTGTTGTGTCAGTGTGGTGTCCAGACTATAACTATCACACCACAGTACACATCATAACCCTAGACACTTTACGCAGCTACATTCATAAAAAAAATTAAGTGTGAGGTCGTAGTGGTAGCAAGAAAGGCCTTCTGACAATTCTCAATTACATTTTATCTCAGGAGCCTTCACAGCTGGCCTCATACAATTTACATGTAGTACCATCATCATCATACAAAACCATCAATACCACTACATATATTGGGGTCTTGTCCAGGGATAATTAGCCCAACAGTAATATTAAGATCTCCTGGTGGGAGAAATAAAAGTAGGGAAATAAATTGTAAAATTTCCTTTAAAAGTAAAAGTGTCCCTGCAGATAAAAGTTGGTGAATCTTCACAGCCAGTAATAATTAATTAGTTAACTGGTTAGTTAGAATTAGTTAGATTATAGTCATAAGAAGTACTTAGCTTGTATATTATTATATTGTCTGAAAAGTATGGCTGAGCTAGCAAAGTTTAGATCAGCTGCTGTGCTCACTGCGAAGGAGATGGGGATGGATGGTCAAATTTTAATTCAATACGTAACGACTGAATGTGATAAATATATTGAAAGGGAAGATAGAAAGGTAGCTGAAGAGAAGAGGTTACAAATTGAGGCTGATAGAGAAATTAAGAGGCTGCAGATTGAGGCAGAAGAAAAACGACAGCAAAGGGAGGCAGAAGAAAAACGACAGCAAAGGGAGGCAGAAGATAAAAAGGCCGAAAGGGAGGCAGAGGAAAAAAGGTTGACTGCCGAAAGGGAGGCTGAAGATAGAAGGTTGCAGAGGGAGCACGAATTACGACTAAGGGAGCTGGAATTACAAGGCCCGGCCCCTGAAAATGGTGCCAGCCCTTTTGCCTCAGATGCTACGCCCAGTATGGGAGCCTCAAACTCAGCTATGGGGTTTCATTTAGACCATTTTGTTGAGAAAGACGATGACATAGAGGGGTACCTGGGACGTTTTGAGTTATTAGCTACTACATATGGGTTAGAGAGAGAGAGGTGGAGTTTAAAGCTATCACAGGGATTGAGGGGTGCTTCTTATGAAGTATTTGCCAAAATGAACAGGGAAGACCAAGACAATTATGACATGTTAAAGCAGGCTTTGTTATTAAGGTACGAGAAGAATGGTGAATTTTATCGTAAGAGATTTAGAAATGCCAAACTGTTGTCTGGGGAGACATACCACCAATTCTCTGCCAGACTAGAAACCTATTTGGAGAAATGGACGGCTCTGGGGAAGACCCAAGATCTTAAAGAAATGATCATGATTGAGCAATTGAGAGAGTCCATGGCTCCAGACATGAGAAAATTTCTCATGGAACAGGGTGCAGAGAAGTTGGGGGAAATTTTAAATGTTGCTGAGAGGTATCAGGCAGCCCAGGCAGAGGTAAGTGGTGCTAAGAAGAAGCACATAGACAATTTTAAAGCTCCACAGCAATTTAATAAATTTGATAATAGAGAGCAGGGAAATAAGGGTAGGACAAACTTTGAGCGGCCAAGAAATGACTATCGCGACAGAAACTCACAGTTCAATGACCAAAAGTTCAATGAAAGAAAACCGTTGAACCAAGGGAAAAGATGGTGTAAATGGTGCAAGAAGGATAACCATAACACCGAATTTTGTAGAAGGAAACCTTCAAACATTGCTGCAATGAAGTCGGGGACGCAAAGATTAAAGGTTAATCCTAAGGGACAACAGGAACCTTATCACCCCCCAGTTTGTGAGGATGTTATTTGTAATGGGGTCACCATAAGGTGCCTTTATTATGATACAGGTTTGGATTATGATTCAGTTGTGAAGTCTAGCCTAGTGGACCCAAGTCAGTATACCACAGAAACAGTGGAAATACAAGGGGCAACTAAGGACATACCACTCATGACACTTCCCATCGCAAGGATAACGGTGAAAACTCGCTATGTGGAAGGAGAAATCAGAGCAGCAGTGATAGATGAACCAATCTACCCTCTGATATTGGGGTGTAGATACGTCTTCTTGGGGAATCCCGAGAAACCTGTGATCATGGCGACAGTGCAGACCAGGTCACAGAAGAAGGAGGAAGAAGGTGAACCTATAAACGCTCATCCAGAGGAGATGAGGAAGGCGCAGGCTGAGGATAGGACACTCAAGCCCTGTTTTAAAAAATTGCCCAAATGCCACACACCTCCGAGCAAGGGGGAATATTTCATGAAGAATAGATTATTATACAGGAAGACAGGAACTAGATCCACTGGTCACGGACAGTTAGTTCTTCCCAAGAGATATAGGGCAAATTTGATAAGGAGCTTACATGTTGGAAAAGATGGTGACCATGAGAAAGTCGGTACCATCTGCCAAAAGATTGCTCTAAAATACTATTGGCCCGACGTAAATGTCGATGTTGAAAACTTTGTAGAAGCATGTGGCGTATTTCATGAGGGAACACCCACAAAGGGAAAATATGTGCAGGACCTAGAACCGCCACGGGGCAACTTTAGGCCTGAAAGGAAAACTAATTATACACGGGTAGACAAAGTGGAATGGGAGCCCCCTTTTCACACCCAGTCTTCACTTGAATGGATTAACATGGCCGCTATGCGAAGAGTACAAAGAAGAAATTTAACCCAGGATAGGATGACAATCCCTCGGTCAGACTTATATAAACTGGAGGAACAGACAAGAGAGCGAAGATCTCTCATAAACAATCTTAAGTGGGGAGACAAACCCCAGAGAAAAATTGGTAGTGGTCGATTTGTGAGTGATGATTCTAGGAAGAAAAGTCCTCATTATAAAGCTTCTAATGGACGGGACCAGATGAGTTCCATGAAAAATAAGTATGATAAATTAAAGATCCAGATGTAACTTTATTAAGGACCTGGACAGATGAGAAGGCGGAAGAGACTGTTACCTCATCGTATCAATATGTGAACGAACTGACCACTCGTTTGAAAGCTGGATGGAAACTGGCAAATGATAATTTGAAGCAAGCCAGGAAGAAACATGCAGCATATTTTAATAGGAAGGCAAAGGACAGGGAACTGGCAGTCGGAGAGAAGGTGCTGCTTCTACTACCGGGAAGCCAGAATAAATTACAAATTGGTTGGCAAGGTCCATATACGGTTCTAGAGAAGGTGTCTAGAACAAACTATAAAATTGACAAAAAAGGGGAAGGAAAAAGTTTATCATGTAAACCTGTTAAAGAAGTATCTGGACAGACCACTCCAGGAAAGCACCCCCTTATTGACCTTGGCTATTGCAACCCAGATGCAAAAAGAACCACTCACCTCACATGAATACCCATTACATCCTTGTGAAACAGCAGCACAGGTAAAAGTCAGTAAGCACCTGACTAAAAACCAGAGGGAGAGAGTTCAACAAGTTCTGGAGGAACATACAGATGTATTAACAGATAAACCAGGCCATACAAATTTGCTACAGTATGACATGAAACTGGTAGACTCAAACCCAATCTGTATGAGAGCCTATTCTATTCCGTTCGCGAAGGAGAAGGCATTAAAGGAAGAAATAGATTATTTATTGAAGGAGGGGATTATTTCGCACAGTGAATCATCTTTTAGTTCTAGTGTCGTTTTGTTGAGGAAACCGTCTGGGGAACACAGACTGTGCATAGATTACAGGAAACTGAATGCTGTCACAGAAGGACAAGTGGATCCATTACCAGACACAAAACAGCTATTTGCCAGACTGAACAAGGCAAAATACTTTTCAAAAGTGGATCTTAGTAAAGGCTATTACCAGATCCCAGTGAAGCCTGAAGTGAGACCTTATTTGGCTTTTAGCACTTCGGATGGACATTATGAATTCAATATGCTACCATTCGGACTGAAAAATGCTCCGAGTGTGTTTTCAAGGATGATGCGAAAATTGTTGGACCCCCTGAATAACCCATGTATCACAAATTTCATGGATGATATTCTCGTCGCCACCGAGACATTTGAAGAACACATTGAAGCTCTGGAGATGTTGTTTGATAGACTTCGGGAGGCGAACTTAACTGCTAGGCCAACAAAATGTTGTATTGGATGCAAAGAGTTGGAATTCTTGGGGCACACTGTATATCAGGGTAATATGACCCCTGATCCTAAGAACTTGGAAAAACTGCAGAGAGCACCTAGGCCGCAAACCAAAAAGGACGTGCGATCATTCGTGTCGTTATGCGGATTTTATCAGAAATACATCAAAAATTTTAACGCTATTTGTGCTCCTCTGACTGATCTGACTCGCAAGGGACTTCCAGATAAAATTATTTGGACTGCACAATGTGAATTAGCGTTCCAAGAGTTAAAGGAAAAACTCACTAGCAAGCCTATTCTCAAACTGCCTGATTTGACACAGGACTTTGTCTTAAGAACCGATGCAAGTAATGTGGGACTAGGAGGGGCTTTGTTGCAAAGATCATCTTCACCTGATGGGGAACTGAAACCAGTCGCTTATGCAAGCCGCAAATTGAATAAGGCGGAACAAGGATACTCCACAAGCGAAAAAGAATGTTTAGCATTAATCTGGGCAATAAAGAAGTTTCAAATCTATCTGTATGGTAGGACATTTGTGGTGGAGACGGATCATCAGCCTCTCGTGTTCTTGTCTCAGGCTAAGCATGAAAACGCAAGATTGCTGAGGTGGTCTTTATTGCTTCAACCTTATCAGTTTAGTATCCAATATATCCCAGGCAAATTGAATGTCGGTGCAGATTTCCTCAGTCGGCACCCCTGTGATCAAAATTAGAGTAATGGCAGACGTGAGGAGTAATTTTACCTATGTGTATCGCTGGTTTTGGAACTTGCCATAGGCATGTTTTCAGGTGGGGAGATGTGTAGTGAAATTGACAGAGATACAACGGTAAAAATTCCTCCCAAGGATAACATTTAAGGATAAAAACATAATGCGTAGGCTGCTGATGTACATGATCGCCTAGACCGCGGGTCATCACCCTCCATAAATTTGACTTGCTAGACCGGAGGGGAACGGAGGATCAAAAAGGAAAAAAATATGACTGGAAAGGCTAAAGAGACGCAATTGGGGGGGGGGGGGGGGGGGGGGGGGGGGGGGGGAAATGGATGAAAGTGAAAGTAAAAAAATTCAAGTCCCCCAAATTGACACGAGGTACGGAATTGGACGTTTTGCGATACCAAGCGCTTGATTTGAATTTGAGCGGAAGAACGCAGATGTCTGAAAAAAAATTACAAAAATTAAAAAGTAAATTTTTTCTTAATATTAATGTTAGGAATATAAAAATTAGCTGGCCAGATGGCCTATTCTGAGCAGTGAACGAATATGGTCTTAATTTTACAGACGGATAGATAATATTGAAAATAATGACAAAAGACAGTGTAGTTTACATCAGCCACAGACTGCATTGAATCTAACATATCGTTATTTGCACACAAAAACACGACCTTGGACACAGATGTTCAAATTTACTTGGCATAGAAGTGAAGGGACATTGGTGGTAGCTGTGTCTAAATATAACTTTTTACAACAAAAATTTGAAGGGGAGAGAACGGGTTGGTCAAAAATCGAGCACAATTTTGTAGAAACACAAGTAGAGACGGACAGACTAACAGATAACCATCCATACGTGACTGAAGCTTGACTGAAATGACTTTAGTGAGGAAATTTGAAATTAAAAATAAACCTCGGCAGTGATTGGCCACAGACAATCATATCATTAGCGCTCAGAGCGCATTTGGGGTCATTCTTCAATAATTGTTCAGTGTTAGACACAGATTTTAAAGTGTGGTGTTTTCCCATATGAAAGACAGTGAGTTAAATTTAGGGACGCCATCCTATAGCCAGCAGCTCAGCTGAGTTTTGCTAGCACTTCTGTGTTAATTATTCATAATCTGGTAAGATTGAAATTATTTCTTTATATATTTTGAATATTGTTTCATGTTCGAGTGATTTGATACTGCCATATCATAATCTAGCCTTACAAACAAGTAGGGATTTTGCTCTAGACCCCCCGCCCAAGTCAGGGTCTAGGGACTAACAATGTACCTAAACACCAGCAAGGATTATGCAAGACCGATCAAGAGTTGAGAATAAGGAAACATATTACCTATCCTCTTTTAGGGTAGAAAACTAATAATTATTTTTCAGAATCTATAGTCTGGGAGGATCTATCGGATGAAACCCACCATGGTAACTGTGCTGTTTGGTCAGAGAGATCTGACCTGTCTGTATAATGTGGTTGTTGTGTCAGTGTGGTGTCCAGACGTGGGTAGAGAATAGATTTTGACACATGGCCCATACTTTGATTGCAGAGCTGCGAGTTTCTGTCGTCCACGAAGAAGTATCTATTCGGGTGGTGATTTACACAAGTGTATCTGTGCAGTCCTTGTGACAGAGACCACCATTAGTGCCCGCCAGCACGGAGAGGTGGGACCGCCTGATTTCAGCACCAGAGCTACAAATACCAGATGAGTGAGCCTCTGGTCTGCTGGATATTCACCAACCCCATTAAGTTGCAGATACCCCATAAAAATTCCCACCATTTTCTGGACACTATGTAGTCAATATAGACAGGTGTGATGAGACCACCCCAACAGCACAGACAATAAATATCCTCCTTAGTAGCTGACTACCAGAACATTTTAATAAAACTAACTATTCTAGTACTTAAATATGTTCACTTTTGCATTTATTATGTAACATTCCATGCATAATTTTTATAAATTTTAAATCCTTCTTTTAAAACAAGTTCTGGTCAAAATAAAACTTGATCCAGAACAAATAAATGTAATATAATTATATCAAAAAACTTTACACACGTGAGTTAGTTCAGTGTATTGTAACACTTGTTAATCTTATTAGTCTTGTTAAATATCTATGGGTATATTTATAACTATCACACCACAGTACACATCATAACCCTAGACACTTTACGCAGCTACATTCATAAAAAAAATTTAGTGTGAGGTCGTAGTGGTAGCAAGAAAGGCCTTCTGACAATTCTCAATTACATTTTATCTCAGGAGCCTTCACAGCTGGCCTCATACAATTTACATGTAGTACCATCATCATCATACAAAACCATCAATACCACTACATCCACATCCAATCACTCATCTGGAAAATAAAGAACATAAATTTAAATTGTGCATGGAAGTGGTAACCTTATCAAATACAAACATTATAGACCCACAATATGAACTGCCGTAGGCGAGTTACGTGTTAGAGACTTCGACATGCTTGGTCTAGCTTTTTCTTCGAAGCGGGGTGACCACATCCCTTCCTCGTTGCCTTTTCTATCCTAACTAAAGAATAAACTTAATACACAATACTGTAGTGGTGTTGATGGTATTGTATGATGGTGATATTACTAATTGTAATTGTATGAGGCCAGCTGTGAAGGCTCCTGAGATAAAATGTAGTTGTGAATTGTCAGAAGGCCTTTCTTGCTACCACTACGACCTCACACTTAATTTTTTTTTTAATGAATGTGGCTACGTAAAGTGTCTAGGGTTATGATATGTAGTGTGGTGTAATAGGTTATAGATATACCCACAGATATTTAACAAGACTAATAATATTAATAAATGTTACAACACACTGAACTAACTCAATAGTGTAAAATTTTTTGATAGAATTATATTACATTTATTTTGTTCTGGATCAATTTTTTAGATTGACCAGAACTTAAAAGGATTTAGAGATTATGAAAGAAATGCATGGAATATTATATCATAAATGCAATAGTGTACATATATATGTACTATACTAGTTAGTTTTATTAAAATGTTCTAGTAGTCATCTACTTGGGAGGATAGTTAATGTTTGTGCTGTTGGGGTGGCCTCATCACACCTGTCTATATTGACTACACAGTGTCCAGAAAATGGTGGGAATTTTTATGGGGGTATTAGTAACTAAACGGTGTTGGTGAATGTCCAGCAGACCAGAGGCTCACTCATCTTGTAGTTGTAGCTCTGGTGCTGAAATCTTGTGGTCCCACCTCTCCGTGCTGGCGGGCAATAATGGTGGTCTCTGTCACAAGTACTGCACAGATACACTCGAGTAAAGTCACCAACTGAATAGACACTGCTTGGTTGACAACAGAAACTCACAGCTCTGCAATCAAAGTATGGGCCATGTGTCAAAATCTATTCTCTACCCACGTCTGGACACAACACTGACACAACAACCACATCATACAGACAGGTCAGATCTCTCTGACCAAACAGCACATTTACCATGGTGGGTTTACATCAGATAGATCCTCCCAGACTATAGATTCTGAAAAATATTTATTAGTTGTCTGCCCTAAAAGAGGATAGGTAATATGTTTCATTATTCTCAACACTTGATCTGTCTTGCCTAACCCTTGCTGGAGTTTATGTACATTGTTGGTCCCTAGACCCTGACTTGGGCGGGGGGTCTAGAGCAAATCCCTACTTGTTTGTAAGGCTAGATTTCGATATGGCAGTATCAAATCACTCGAACATGAAACAATATTCAAAATATATAAGGAAATAATTTCAATCTTACCAGATTATGAATAAATAACACAGAATTGCTAGCAAAACTCAGCTGAGCTGCTGGCTATAGTATGGCGTCCCTAAACTTCTTACACTTTCTTTCATATGGAAATCACCACACTTTAAAATCTGTGTCTATCACTGAACAACTATTGAGAAATGACCCCAAATCCGCGTCTAAGCGCCGACAATATGCTTGTCTGTGGCCAATCACTGCCTAGGTTTATTTGAATTTCAAATTTCCTACACTAAAGTCATTTCAGTCATGCTTCAGTCAAGTATGGATGTTTTATCTGTTAGTCTGTCCGTCTCTACTTGTGTTTCTACAAAATGTACTTGATTTTTGAACCAACCTTTCTCTCCCCTCCAAAATTTTGTCGTTAAAAGTTATTTTTAGACACAGCCACCACAATATCCCCTCTCCTCCATACCAAGTAGATTTGAACACCTGCGTCTCGAGGTCGTGTTTTTTTTGTGCAAAATAGCGACACTTTTAGATTCAATACAGTCTGTCGATGATGTAAACTACACTGTCTTTTGTCATTATCTTCAATATTATCTATCCGTCTGTAAAATTAAGAACATATTAGTTCACTGCTCAGAATAGGCCATCCGGCCAACTAATTTTTATATTCCTAACATTAATATTAAGAAAAAAGTACTTTTTAATTTTTTTGTAATATTCCTAACATCTGCGTTTAGCCGCTGAATTCAAATCAAGGGCTTGGTATCGCAAAAGCGTCCAATAAATGACTGTGGCGTAACATATCTATGGTCCCTTCTGTCGAGTTGCTTACTTTTTATGTCAACTTGGGAAACGTGACTTTTCTCCGTTTCCCCCCATGTACTATTCGCAGCCTACGCATTATGTTTTTATCCTTAAATGTTATCCTTGGAGGTATTTTGCCGTTGTATCTCTGTCAATTTCACTACAAATACACAACTTAATATTAGTGAAATTTGACGTTCAACCTAAACACAGGACCCGTCTGTTATATTAGGGCGCATGTTGAATATAAAAGACCATACTGTCTGGTTGTTGAGTCCCCCCTCCCGCCCCCGCCCCCCCCCCCCCCCCCCCCCCCCCCCCCCCCCCCCCCCCCCGGGGACAAGTCATAAAAATTGTAGCATTGACAATATAACGATACTGGATACATCCTTATCAAGAATAAAAGAGGAAGAAACACACACCATCTAGCGGGCTATAACGGCCAAGGTTACCTCGTTTCATGTGTGTCAATATCTGTGTTCTGACACTTTTATACTCCGTAGAACGGCCTTAATGACAATAATTAAGGTTACACCAAGGTTTAACCTTTCAACCAAAGATATACCAAAGTCATGAGACCTGGACGCAAGCAGATGTGACACACGTAATGCTTTTTTGTTTATAATTTTTTTGTTTTGTTTTCGAGATGAGCGATGTCTGTGCTCGATGTTTAATATAACAGTGTTTCTCATTCTGAGACCTGTGGACACTTGGAGTTCGCATGATGATCTTTTATTCCAGCGAATGGTCTTTATTAATTTAGATATCATCCCTTGTCAGACAATGTTACTTACAGCGGTTTACTTACTTACTTAGTCTACCGCGAAGTGTAGATGTTTGGTAGAGAAAGCGCCATACTATCCTATGGCTATCTTCCTCCTGGCCTGGTTCCATTCTGTTCCTCAGTCCTTCAAAGATTGTCTAATGTTGTCCTCTCAGCAGACTCTGGGTCGACCTGGGGGTCTGGATCCCTGGCTCTTTGTTTCCCATGCTTGTCGTGGTAGCCGATCTTCTCCCATTCTGCAGACATGGCCAAACCATCTTAGTTGGGACTGTTCTACTTGGGTCTGCAAGGGTTGGGTTTTTTTAGGCCTTCATGTGTCGTCAGGGGCAGTGTATGATTCGCTTTCGTAGCTAGGTGGGTGTTGCCGTTTCGGATGGTCCTGGGTTCGATTCTCCGGCGAGCCTATCGCTTCTGTTGTTTTTCTTGTATCTAGTTTTCTACTTATTTATTTCTCACAAGTGCCTGAAACATACTTGTGTGTGTGTGTGTGTGTGTGTGTGTGTGTAATAGTTATTTATTTACCGACTATTATAGAGGGGTGTGTGTGTGTGTGTGTGTGTGTGTGTGTTTGGGACTGCCAACCTCATAATGTAACACAAATTGCTACATAAACCACTGCGGCACGCGCATGTTACCACGTGATGCTGGCTTCCTGGAGGCCCACCTGCAGTGGTAGCTTCATGCGCTATTCGGAGCACACAAGAACATGATGATGATACAGTATTGTAATGTATCAAAAACCAGACAAGCACCAGTGTAACAACAGAGGAGTAGAAGGCGCTGGAGATGGATAGGACACATTGAGGAAACCTGTTGATAGCATTACCAGCAAGTCCTTTCTCTGGAATCTGCACGGTAAGAAATATAGAGGTAAACCAAAGAACATACACAGACGAGATCTGAAGACAGATATGAAAAGGGGTGAGGAAAGCATGGAAAGACCTTGAGGTGATAGCAGTGGACAGTAAGACTTTGTATAAGTTTGTTGAAGGCCTATGCTCCTATTGGAGCTAAGTAGCAGGGGTGAGTTTTGATGTAATAGTTGTAGTTCTGTTCTTTGACATGCGAGAATGAAAAGGCTGAGAAACGATGACATAGAAGAAAGATAAGAATAATAACGACAGGTAATATAACAAATAAGAATCCATTTGAAGTTTACCTGGGGACCTCTGGGGAGGTCAAGAAAGAATAGAACTTTTGCACCCTCAAGCATGTCGTAGAAGTCGACTAATATGAGGTTGTGCAAGGGGCTGGCAACCTCATCATGTCAAACAAATTGCCACATAAACTACAGCTACAAGAGCACTTGAATGCTTGGTGCAGGCTTCCTGTAAGGGGACCAGGCTGTAGAGCTGGCTCTCCATGCTCCAAAAGGAACGCAAAGGAAAACGTTGACGATAATGAGTCCATAAGATGTAATTTATCTTTATTTCTAGCTCCCGTCGGAGCATGAGGCACTGACAAAATGTTCCCTTATTTGGATATGTTCTGTGCGAACTGTCTTAGTTAATTACACGCTTATCAAGCAGTTGTTATCTCTGTCTGTCTGTCTGTCTGTCTGTCTGTCTGTCTGTCTGTCTGTCTCTCCCTGTCCATTTCATCTCCCGTACTTATGGCATTCCTGTCCTTTTCATTTCAACTTTATTGGATCTATGCTTGTCGTGGTAGCCGATCTTCTCCCATTCTGCAGACATAGCCAAACCATCTTAGTTGGGACTGTTCTACTTTGGTCTGCAAGGGTTGGGTTTTTTCATGTATCATGTATCATGACTTACTGACAACGCACTATGACAAAAAATGAAACGGCTGCTTACCTCTCTACCTCCAGTGATTCCAGAATAGGGACTACCCCGTAATACTATCATCAGGCTTCCTCAGAATGTTCCATATCCATCTCCATCATCATCTTCTCATCTCTTGTTCCACTGGCACTTTTAAGGACGTCAACAAAACAGTACTTGTACACAGGGCTGACCAAAAAAAAAAATGTTAACGATTATTACAAAATGCAAATGGAACGCGTCAGAGATTTACAATTTGGGTTCCTCAAGTGTCGCACATATTTGGAACTGGTCCCAAGTGTATTTGCCATTTTCCATCAAGAAAACCTGCTCAAAGAAATTAATTAAAACTCCATGTAAGTGTTAACAATTGTTAGCACCCAATCGCTATACACACACACACACACATCACATAGACATATATATATATACATGCCCCGTGTAGTTCCGGGGGTGGGAGAACGAGGGGGGGCGGGGCGGGGGGTTCTCTTATGGGACAAAGTAAGTGTAGCGGGAGGTTATTTAAAATTACACTGACAAACAACATTTTTCTTTCTTATATAAGAATAAGTGTTCTTAGGTCAGTTTCTTGCGCTGATTTCAAATTTGAAATCCGTTTATCTCTATCACGTCGGGTTCTTAAGATATTTGTGAATAAATATATTTTTGGGAAACCGTTATTTGCTCCATTTCATTTTTACTATATAACTTCAAAAATTAATAAAATGCAAAATAATTCTACTTTTTATACTGCTAAAAGATGCATGACATATGTTACGTTATATTTCGAATAGTTACTGTATTTTGAAATAATTCTGAGTGAAATATGGCTTCTAGAAGTTGTAGAAATTCGGCTGATCTGTTCTGTTACGTGTGCGGATATTTTACCGATCGTGTTCACCAGAAAAACTTTACACCATTGCTAAAGAAAGCATATGAACTTTATTTCGATTCGAAAGTTGATGATGCAAATAAATCTTGGAAGCCAAATGCAGTTTGTTCGACTTGTGCAAATACATTGGCAGGTTGGTTACGAAAATCGCCGAAGCATAAGTCGATGCCTTTTGGAGTGCCAGTAATATGGCGTGAACCGACAAATCACGTTACTGATTGTTACTTCTGCTTGACAAATATCCATGGTTTCACTTTTAAAACTAGAAATTCTGTGGTTTATCCAAATATTGAATCGGTTTCGAAACCAGTGCCTCATGATCCAATCACGTGTCCGATCCCAGTTCCACCAGAACAATATCCGTTGGACGTGAATGAACCATCAGAAAGTGATAGTTTACCTGCTTTAGAAACTAATTCTAACTCGGATTATGTACCGGTGAATGATGGTGTTCACTTAATTAACCATTCAGAACTTTCAGATCTAATACGTGATCTCGCTCTCACCAAAGGACAAGCGGAATTACACGGTTCGCGACTCAAAGAATGGAATCTTTTAGCGCCCAATACTCCGATATCTAAATTTCGTCATAGACACAGAGAACTTGTTCAATACTTTGAGATGGATGATGACATTTGCTATTGCAAAGATGTAAAAGGTCTAATGGTGCACCGCAGTCATGAGCACATAGTCAACGAATGGCGACTTTTCATCGACTCTCCCAAGACTAGTCTAAAAGCCGTGTTATTGCATAATGGAAATTTATTTTCATCCATTCCATTCGCCTAATCTTTTCATATGAAAGAAACTTATGACAATATGGCTATACTTTTGGCAAAAATAAAGTACAATGACTACCAATGGCGGATTTGTTGAGACCTAAAGGTCATTGCAATTCTCACGGGCATGCAGACTGGGTATACTAAATTTTGTTGCTTCCTATGTGAATTGGACAGCCGCAACAGACAGGAACATTATGCAAGAAAGGTGTGGCCTATCAGGGATCGTATGCAGCTCGGGCATAAAAATGTAATACACGAGCCATTAGTTAACAAAGACAGCATCATTTTACCACCGTTACATATAAAGTTGGGGCTCATGAAGAATTTCGTAAAAGCGTTAGATAAAACGAGCAAAGCTTTCACTTATCTTCGAGAAAAGTTTCCGCAAATTAGCGATGCAAAGATAAAGGAAGGTATCTTTGTAGGACCTCAGATTAGGAAAGTTATTGCAGACAAACAATTCGAGAACTTGTTACATGGTAGTGAACTTCGCGCATGGATGGCATTCAAATCGATCGTCGATAACTTTCTGGGAAATCACAAATCTGTCGACTATGTGCATATTGTTAAGCAGTGCATAGATGCATACAGAATTATGGGCTGTAACATGTCCCTCAAAATCCATTTGCTCGATTCGCATCTTGACTTTTTCCCTGACAACCTTGGCGAAGTCAGCGATGAACATGGAGAACGATTCCATCAAGATATCGCCGTAATGGAGTCACATTATCAAGGACGGTGGAGTGTGACCATGCTTGCCGATTATTGTTGGATGCTTCATCGCGATGTACCACATGCCATTCACCGACGAAAGTCGACTGCAAAGAAATTCAAGCCTACATAACTGTTATACTTCTTGTACAAATGATGTTGTAATACTGTATGCGTTGTTAAAAAACTTCAATTGCGTATTTCTAGAGATCCCGACCTGATAGAGAAAAAACGGTTTGCAGATTTAAAAACAGCGCATTAAAATTGACCAGAAAAACATAGAAATGTTAGAGAAAGAAAAAAAAAATTTTTTTTTGTTAGTCAGTGTTATTTATATGTAAGAATATGCCAGTAAAGAGTTCTGACCTTACAAGTAATACCCCAGTCTTAGAAATAAGCACTGGTGTATTGTTATCATAAAAATAGTCAGACTGTAAAAACCCTGGCCCAGTTGGTAAGAAGTAGTACCAGGATTTAAGGTGTCTCCTCCCTATGACTATCTTATGATTACTTATATTCTAGGGGATAAGTAAAATGAACATTCACTGAAACCACAAATGGAAGAAGTGAATAAATCCTCAGGTACAGTTAAAATAGTTTAATAATTACACTAATATTCTATTTCTACTAGTTGGAAAAGAGCATATACATATATATAAAAGTATTCACACAATTACTATTATGGTCTGTTTATACTTCAAGATCTTAAATAATAAAGTTACTGAAATCACTGTTATTAGTCCTTTGAATTTAAGGATAACTGTCATCAGTTGACTGAGTTTCTGTATGGTTACTTATTGTTTTCAACTATTGGCTGTTTCACATGTATAGGTGGTCAGTGTCAAACAGGACACTTATCTTTCCAACTTGATACTGCTGAAACTGTCCTTTGCTGATATCAGACTTGGTAGGCCCAACAGTAGGGATGCCAATGACCAGTTGAAGTTCACTCTTTGGGGTCCTGCACTTTTGTGGGATTGCCTCGGATGAACTACACCGGCTTCTGATACTGGACAGTCTGGTTTGAGTTATTTCATGGAACCCTCAGACTTCAGATACTGGACTTAAAAATGTTTCTGGCGATCCGCTCACAATTCATGGGTCGTGGCGAAACTCTGCCCCCAGTCTGTCTGAACCCTCTTTCGTTGTCTGTAGCTCAGTTTACCGATACGCTTTAAATACGTATAGCGCGGACGTATCGGAGAGTACCGACGTCACAGCTTAAACCTAAGCCTGAAAAAATCCTTCCCGAACAGTGATTTTGGCCGAACTGTGCGTCGACTGAAATTTTGCCTTTATCATTCTCGGCATATATAATATCCATATAGTTCCATCTTATCTAGTTTTATACAGCTGATAAAACTCTATCTTCCTATCCATGTAATTTCCCAAACTGTTATTTGTTGATTTTAATATTTAGAACAGAAGTGGGTTTACATGCTTTTAGCGTAACTGTGGGCAGCCGAAATACGCATATATCTCCGTAAATGAGAACTTCCTACCGTTCCATCTTATATGCAGTTATACACCATCCTTCCCTGTACTGAAATGTAAAATCCTTTTCATACGGATTCCCTTCTGTTTTTATTTATCGTTGGCGATTTCCTCTGTCCGATACACATTTCGCTGATACGCCGCCATTTTGAAAGCGGTCACTCGATCGTAGATGGGTGTTTATAAATCTAACTGAAAACGTTTGCAATGACTTGAAACCAATTTTGCGACATAGCTCCCCCATATTTTAAGCTGGATGATATCTAGCTTAACTATTGGGTACAAGACAATTGCAAAACGACCATTCCGAGGTTAGTTTTCCTTCCTTCTATCCTCCTCAAGCTCTGTGGGATGACGACTAAGAAAATCTGCGCCCACATTCTGTTTTCCAAGAATATATTCATCCTTTACTATCTCTCTCTTTCCTGTTCGGCTTTTCATCCAGGCTCTTACTGCTGGTGAAACCGGGTCGGTAGGTTTCCCATGAAGTTTACCGCCCTCTTTTCGTTGATAGTTGGATGTGGTTTTCCCTCGCAAATCCGTAGGTGTTTGATTTTCGCTACGTGATTTGTTCCTTTTTTTCCCGCGCATGGGGTTCAGACTGCAATTGAACCTGTGTGGGATGTTTCCTTTCCCCTCCCGTGCAAATCTCGGGAGTACCCCTGATTGCTGGTTTGCTTGTAGATTTTTGATGAAGACTCTTCCGTCGACTTTCTGAATCTACATAGGTGCACTCTGGACAGGAATTTACATACTGATTTATGTCTTCCGTAATGCCCGGCCAGTAGTACTGGGTGGCTACTCTTTGTTTTGTGACACCATTACCCAGGTGTTCACTCAAAGTTGTTATGTGCCCCCAACCCATAACCTTATTTCTATAGGTGGATGGTACCACAATTTGACCATGACTTTTCGTCCCTCTGCCAGCTTTCCTGTACAAGAGTCCATGTTCCATATAGAAATGTCCTTTCCTTGGAGCGTTATGAGTTTTAGACAATTTTCCAAAACAAGGCTTCAATGTGCTGTCTGCTTCTTGAGCCCGTTTCATTTCAGTCGAATGAAATTTTAAGTTGGTGTCCCTCTCTATGTTCCTGGAGTCAGACCTGGTCTGGGTTTCTGCCATAACCATAGGTTTTACAGGGTCTCCCAAGAAAACATATTTACGCCCCAACATTAGGGGGTAAAAGGGATCATCTATCACAGCTGCATTTATCTCCCCTTCCACATAGCGACAACTGACATGAATCTTTGCTATGGGTAAAGTAAGGGGTGATGTTCTTTTTAGTGGCCCTTGAATGTCTACTGTTTCTGTGGTGATTTGTTCAGGGCTCACCAGAGATGCACACACGACTGCGTCATAGGACAAACCTGTGTCATATATTCCTGTGACTGGTTTGCCATTCACAGTCACTGTGGTGAAGTGGGATGTTATAAATATTTATAGGGGACTTAGTGTACTGACTGAGATCAGCTGTGAAGGTATATATATATCTAATAAGAGTAGTGTATTATATATAACCTTACTTGCTGCCACATATATATATATCTCAGTCAGAATTATTCTGGAATAGTGTGATGACTACGTTATATGTCTAGGGTATGTGTATGATGAAGTGTAAGTCAAAACAACAACAGACAGATAAACAATTTAATTTATTCCACTACACTTGACAACACTGTGACACTCACATACATAAAACACTCTACAAGGATATCTTAAAGGAGTCACTGATAACTTTTCAAATAACAATATGTATTCATTGCTGTCATGAATGTATATGTGTCCTGATTCAAATACAAAGGGAACCAGGAATCACAATCAATTTTAATTACAAGTTATATGTACAGAATTTATTAATATGAATCTTGTAGTGACATATGTTATTAAAAGTATCCTATGTGTGTCAGTTGTGTAGTAGTAATATGAGGTAATACTGGTTTTGTTTTGTTCAAGCTCTGTTGGTATTTGTCATCATGACTTCAATAGTTTGTCTTTATTGGAACTAGTATTGGAGATGTTCTCAGTTCCTGATATTAAAACAATTAAATTCCCCTCTTAATGTTATTTTTACAAGGTCATTTTAAGATGGGGTACATAATGTTGAGCTCAGCTGGCCACATCAGCTTATCTTGCGTGATGGCGGCAGGAAAAGACTCCTCTGCTCGATTTCTCCCCTGGACTCTGGAGACCCCTCACTGATAGCTAAATGGACCAAGGAGTATGCTGTCCGACTCTGGATTCAGCAAAGCTCTGACCAGGTGCTGCTCAATACCATCAAGACCACGGTCCCTGAAAACAAGAAGGATGTACCTTCTACTTCATAACTAATTGATACTCTAGTTCTACACTGAGCACAATACATCACAAACATTGAGTTCAGAGCGTTAGGCCAACTGTCAGCTTCATCTGAAATACTTTATACCAGTATTAACCTCCTTAATGGTTACTACGCCTCTGCACTTCCAGCATTATTTCTTTCTAGTCAATCATCTAGGTGTCAGTGTACTGTTTGGCCATTCCATGCCGTTTTACTTTCCTCCGACACCTTCTGTTCAGGCTGGAGCATTATAGGCTTTACATCATGTTTGCTACTGAACTACACATATATACAGGCATAAATTAACAATTCACATTCAATTTTCATTAAAAGATACTGAATGTTTCAAGCTTACCACAATTCATGGAAATAAACACAGATACGTTGACTAGCAATGAATTCTGGCACAAATACTGGCACAAATTCCCATCTGCTTATGTTCCAGGCTTTTATTTAGCAAAAATATGAGCTGGCTTCAACGCACTGTTGCTTTATCAAGCTTATTTGAACTAGTGGTCTCGAACTAACGCTCCTAAGCGATTATATCAGCGAGTCTGGCCAATGGAGCCACGTTTCGACAAGTGTTTGAAAAAATGTTACCTTCCTACGTCTCCCCTAACAACCAAGGATAGCATTTATAGTCCGACTAATCGTGTTTAGCCTTACATATCATTCCAGCCAATCAGTTCAAATGTAACTTGTGGCCCATTTCCCGTACAATGGTGGTTTAAAAAATCTACCACTGAGCGATTCTGATTTTGGGTGTTGTCTGACAGCACCATCATTTTATTTTGGTTATAATTTATTAATTCCTAGACTATTTGCGTAACGTTTTACATATTCTTTGTCAGCATGCCCTAAGGAACCCAAATATACAAATTTAAAAGAGCTAAGTGGCTGCGTTCAAAATATGCAATTTCTTCTACTTCCTGTTTCGAAGATGTGCTGTCTGGGTACTGTAATGTTTTCAAACGTAAACCCATCTAATGTTATCTTTTCTAATAAGCGTTTTTCAGGATTTTAAAACCTAACTCTGGGAAGGTTAGTGTTTTTATCACTGTCCGTCTGAAAAAAAGTTAGTGCATGTGGCCTTACACGCGTGATGGCAGCAATTGTGTATCGCGCGACGCGTGTTTAGTGTTGCACGTGTTCGGCTTTCTGCCTCTCCCTTCTCTCTATCCTGCTTTATCTGTCTTTTAGTTACGCTGTGTATGGGATGAATGAAATATTAAATTTAGGTCATTGTTCAGCTTGCGTATCTCAAGTTTAGTACACGTTTCATTGAAGAAAGCGGGTAATAATATAGTAGGCTTTTACTATCAACGTGAAAGCGTTACAATTTGCAGACGAAGCAGAAAACAAGGGGGATTTCGAGTACAGTCATTGTGACAGCACTGTTCTTTTACCATTGCTCTTTTCTTTATTAGAATTTATTTGTTAGGCTTTATATTTACCTGATAATTTATATATGTGGATTAGAATATTTCACGACACCTCCCCTCTAAAAACAGACATTATATGTCAGTCCTTTATTCTATATACACATAGATAAATGTAAGTCAACTTGACTTTACTCTGCTGTGGTGCTATCATGGTTTTAGGTAGTTGGGTCCATTCAGAATAGGCACTACTCATGAAATCTGCCTCAGACTTCTACAACCAATAATATATTTCGGTTATGTTACTGAACAGCCGCAAGTGTGAATGCTTGTCTTAATGCTGCTTCGCAACCCGTATTCACCATTTCTCTTCTCTGAGTCTGCGCAATGACATGTCCAGAGAACATTATATTTCTCTCAAAATGTACGTTATGAGGAGATAACATATACCTGGTGATAGCAGAGTTTTCGTAGTGGATCCCATAATCTTCTTATTATCCTGTATGAAACATTCGGAATATCCTCAATCAAAGAGGCAACTCAGGGATTCATTACGTTCCTCCGAAATGTTTACATCCAACAATTTTCTCATCATTCTAGAGAAGACACTAGGCGCATTCTTCAATCCAAATGGCAATCTATTAAACTCATAGTGTCCTTCTGAGGTACTAAAAGCTAGGTATGGTCTAACCTCAGGCTTTACTGGAATCTGATAGTATCCTTTACTGAGATCCACTTTTGAGAAATATTTAGCTTTATTTAGTCTGGCAAACAGCTGATTTGTATCCGGCAATGGATCCACCTGTCCTTCTGTAATAGCATTCAGTCTCCTGTAATCTATACAGAGTCTATGTTCTCCAGAGGGCTTCCTTAAGAGTACAACACCGGAACTATATGAGGATTCACTGTGCGAAATAATTCCTTCCTTCAACAGATAGTCTATCTCTTCCTTTAAAGCTTTCTCCTTAGCAAACGGAATCGAATATGGTTTCATACATACAGGTGTGGGGTCTATCAGTTTCCTATCATATTCCAATAGGTTTGTATGCCCTGGTCGGTCTGTTAACACCTCTGCATGATTATTTAGAACCTGTTGCACTCTCTCTTTCTGAGTTTTCGTTAAATGTGTACTGATTTTCACCTGTGCTGCTGTCTCACAGGGGTGTAATGGATATTCAAATGATGAAAGTGGTTCCTTTTTCATCTCCATGGCGATGGACAAGGTCAACAAGTGTGTCTCTTCCTGATGTTCTCTTTCCAAATATTTCTTCAGGAGATTCACATGATAAATTTTTTCTTTCCCCTTCTTATCTATCTTATAATTTGTTCTAGACACCTTCTCTAAAACTGTATATGGACCCTGCCATCCAATTTGTAACTTATTCTGACTCCCGGGCAAAAGAAGCAGTACTTTTTCTCCCACAGCCAAATTTCTGTCTTTCGCCTTCCTGTTATAATAGGCAGCATGTTTCTTCCTGGCTTGTTTCAAATTTTCATTGGCAAGTTTCCAGCCAGTTTTTAAACGAGTGGTCAGCTCATTCACATATTGGTATGAAGATGTAATGTTTTCCTCTGCCTTTTCATCAGTCCACGTTCTTAACAAAGCTACATATGGACCTTTAATTGTGTGGACCTATTTGTCCATGCACCGGTATGGTCTCTTCCACTCGAAGCTCTATAGTGATGATTTTTCCTCCCAGAATTATCATGCACAAAACGACCGCTACCAATTTTTCTCTTGGGGCTGTCTCCCCACTTAAAATTCTTGATGAGAGATTTCCTCTCTACATCCTCTTCCTCCAGTTTGTTTAAGTCCGATTGAGGGATTTTCGGCTGATCCTGGGGTAAGACATCTGTTTGCACTCTCCGCATAGTGGCCATTGTAAAACAGTTAAGTGAAGCTTGTCCGTGAAAAGGGGCTTCCCATTCCATTTGGTCCACTTTATCAAATCTATTTTTCTTTTTATTATCAGGCCTAATTGTGCCCCGTGGCGTGTCCAGGTCCTGATCAATGTTCCCACTTGTGGGTGTTCCCTCATGTGCTATGCTACACCTTTCTACAAAATTCTCAATGTCCCATCTTGCTTTGGGCCAATAATAATTGTGAGCCACCTTTTGAATGATGGTACCTATCTTCTCATGGTCCCCATCTGGTTTCACATGTAGGCTCCTTATTAAGTCTGCCCTATATCTTTTAGGAAGTACCAGTTGTCCCTGACCTTTGGATCTAGCTCCAGTCTTCCTATACATCAACTTGTTTTTCATGTAAAAATCTCCCTTGCCTGGAGTTGTATGACAAGTTGACAATTTTCTGAAACAAGGCTTGAGTGTTTTATCCCCAGCCTGTGCCTTCCTCATCTCATCTGGAGTGGTATCTAACATAATATCCTCCTCCTGTCTTGAGGTCGACCTGACCTGAAGGGTTGCCATATACACAGGTTTCCTTCTGCAACGGTCAGTGTCATGATTGTCCATCTGACAATTTTTACACCACCTTTTTCCTTGGTTGAAAGATTTTCTTTCATCATATTTCCTTTCATCGAATTGTGGGAATTTATTTTTATTTTCATACCGTGGCCTATCAAACTGGTGCTTACTTTTGTTTTGATCTCTAGGATCAAATTGATTAAAGTTCTGTGGTGCCCTAAAGTTATCCACTTGTTTCTTTTTTATTACCTGTTACCTCTGCTTGAGCTGCTTGATACCTTTCAGCAACATTTAGCAACTCACCCAGCCTCTCTGCACCTTGTTCCATGAGAAACTTTCTCAGGTCTGGAGCCATGGACTCTCTTAGTTTGCTCTATAAGGACCATTTCCTTAAGATCTTGGGTTTTCCCCAGAGAAGTCCATTTCTCCAAGTATGTCTCTATTCGTGCAGAGAACTGGTGATAGGTTTCACCTGACAGTAGTTTAGCATTCCTAAATTTTTTCCTATAACACTCTGCATTCTTTTCATATCTTAACAAAAGAGCCTGCTTTAGCATGTCATAATTTTCCTGATCACCTCTGCTCATTTTTGCAAAAACTTCATAAGCTGCCCCACGAAGTCCTTGAGATAACTTTAAGTTCCACCTTTCTCTCTCTAACCCATACGTGGTAGCTAATAGCTCATACCTATTTAGGTAGCTCTCTATATCATCGCCTTTCTCAACAAAATGATCTAAATGGAAATTCATAGCTGAGGTTGAGGCTCCTTGGCTAGCAGTGGCATCAGAGGCAAAAGGACTGGCACCATTTTCAGGAGCATGGCCTTGAAACTCAAACTCCCTTAGTCGTAACTCATGTTCCCTTTGTAATCTTTTCTCCTCCTTTTCTGCTTCCCTCTCTGCAGCTAATCTCTTCTCTTCTCTTTCTGCAGCTAATTTCTTCTCTTCCCTTTCTGCAGCTAATCTTGTGTCTTCTCTTTCTGCTTCCAATGCTTTAGCCTCTTTGTCAGCCTCAATCTGCAACCTCTTAGCCTCAGCCTCAATCTGCAACCTCTTAATCTCTTTTTCAGCTTCTATTCTCTTATCTTCGGCCAATCTTTCAGATTCTAATTTTCTTTCGGCCTCTTTTTCTAATCTTCTTTCTTCCCGTTCAATATATTTGTCACATTCCGCCGTGACATAAGAAATCATAATTTGCCCGTCCATTCCTAACTCTTTCGCAGTCTGTACAGCAGCAGATCGAAATTTTGCCAGGTCGGCCATTGTCTAACAGATAAATTTATACAATGTCTAACTAACAATTCAATCTCTAACTATATATCTAATGGACAACACAGGCACCGTGAGCTCAACCTTATTTAATTCCACCCAAGGATACCTTTTAATTCTTATATTCCCTGAAGTGAATTACCCCCAATATTTTTAATAGGTAAAGATTCAAAATCCCAAGAGCGAGACCCCAATATATGTGGTGAAGTGGGATGTTATAAATATTTATAGGGGACTTAGTGTACTGACTGAGATCAGCTGTGAAGGTATATATATATCTAATAAGAGTAGTGTATTATATATAACCTTACTTGCTGCCACATATATATATATCTCAGTCAGAATTATTCTGGAATAGTGTGATGACTACGTTATATGTCTAGGGTATGTGTATGATGAAGTGTAAGTCAAAACAACAACAGACAGATAAACAATTTAATTTATTCCACTACACTTGACAACACTGTGACACTCACATACATAAAACACTCTACAAGGATATCTTAAAGGAGTCACTGATAACTTTTCAAATAACAATATGTATTCATTGCTGTCATGAATGTATATGTGTCCTGATTCAAATACAAAGGGAACCAGGAATCACAATCAATTTTAATTACAAGTTATATGTACAGAATTTATTAATATGAATCTTGTAGTGACATATGTTATTAAAAGTATCCTATGTGTGTCAGTTGTGTAGTAGTAATATGAGGTAATACTGGTTTTGTTTTGTTCAAGCTCTGTTGGTATTTGTCATCATGACTTCAATAGTTTGTCTTTATTGGAACTAGTATTGGAGATGTTCTCAGTTCCTGATATTAAAACAATTAAATTCCCCTCTTAATGTTATTTTTTACAAGGTCATTTTAAGATGGGGTACATAATGTTGAGCTCAGCTGGCCACATCAGCTTATCTTGCGTGATGGCGGCAGGAAAAGACTCCTCTGCTCGATTTCTCCCCTGGACTCTGGAGACCCCTCACTGATAGCTAAATGGACCAAGGAGTATGCTGTCCGACTCTGGATTCAGCAAAGCTCTGACCAGGTGCTGCTCAATACCATCAAGACCACGGTCCCTGAAAACAAGAAGGATGTACCTTCTACTTCATAACTAATTGATACTCTAGTTCTACACTGAGCACAATACATCACAAACATTGAGTTCAGAGCGTTAGGCCAACTGTCAGCTTCATCTGAAATACTTTATACCAGTATTAACCTCCTTAATGGTTACTACGCCTCTGCACTTCCAGCATTATTTCTTTCTAGTCAATCATCTAGGTGTCAGTGTACTGTTTGGCCATTCCATGCCGTTTTACTTTCCTCCGACACCTTCTGTTCAGGCTGGAGCATTATAGGCTTTACATCATGTTTGCTACTGAACTACACATATATACAGGCATAAATTAACAATTCACATTCAATTTTCATTAAAAGATACTGAATGTTTCAAGCTTACCACAATTCATGGAAAATAAACACAGATACGTTGACTAGCAATGAATTCTGGCACAAATACTGGCACAAATTCCCATCTGCTTATGTTCCAGGCTTTTATTTAGCAAAAATATGAGCTGGCTTCAACGCACTGTTGCTTTATCAAGCTTATTTGAACTAGTGGTCTCGAACTAACGCTCCTAAGTGATTATATCAGCGAGTCTGGCCAATGGAGCCACGGTTCGACAAGTGTTTGAAAAAATTTTACCTTCCTACGTCTCCCCTAACAACCAAGGATAGCATTTATAGTCCGACTAATCGTGTTTAGCCTTACATATCATTCCAGCCAATCAGTTCAAATGTAACTTGTGGCCCATTTCCCGTACAATGGTGGTTTAAAAAATCTACCACTGAGCGATTCTGATTTTGGGTGTTGTCTGACAGCACCATCATTTTATTTTGGTTATAATTTATTAATTCCTAGACTATTTGCGTAACGTTTTACATATTCTTTGTCAGCAAGCCCTAAGGAACCCAAATATACAAATTTAAAAGAGCTAAGTGGCTGCGTTCAAAATATGCAATTTCTTCTACCTCCTGTTTCGAAGATGTGCTGTCTGGGTACTGTAATGTTTTCAAACGTAAACCCATCTAATGTTATCTTTTCTAATAAGCGTTTTTCAGGATTTTAAAACCTAACTCTGGGAAGGTTAGTGTTTTTATCACTGTCCGTCTGAAAAAAAGTTAGTGCATGTGGCCTTACACGCGTGATGGCAGCAATTGTGTATCGCGCGACGCGTGTTTAGTGTTGCACGTGTTCGGCTTTCTGCCTCTCCCTTCTCTCTATCCTGCTTTATCTGTCTTTTAGTTACGCTGTGTATGGGATGAATGAAATATTAAATTTAGGTCATTGTTCAGCTTGCGTATCTCAAGTTTAGTACACGTTTCATTGAAGAAAGCGGGTAATAATATAGTAGGCTTTTACTATCAACGTGAAAGCGTTACAATTTGAAGACGAAGCAGAAAACAAGGGGGATTTCGAGTACAGTCATTGTGACAGCACTGTTCTTTACCATTCTTCTTCCTTTTATTAAATTTATTTGTTAGGCTTTCTTTTCATACCGAATAAGTAAGGCTTGTTTTAGGATTTCATAATTCTCCTGATCTTCTTTGGGGAGTTTCAGAAACACATCATATGCAATACCTCTCAATCCCTGGGATAACTTTAGACTCCATTTTTCCTTTTCCAGTCCATATGTAGAGGCTAGCCTTTCATACCTATCCAGGTACGACTCAATTGCGTCCTCCTTTTCAACAAATGGATCTAGGTGGAAGTTCATGGCCCTATTTGCTGTGTTCTGAAAAGAGCTATTCGCAGAATGAGGTGAGCTATTACCATGGGTGATAGTCCCAGCCTGAAGTTCAAGATCAAGCTGTCTCATTTTCAGCTCATGGTCTCTCTCTGCTTGTAACCTCCTTTCTTCTCTCTCAGCTTCTAATTTCTTGGCTTCTCTCTCCGCTTCTAATTTCTTGGCTTCTCTCTCTGCTTCTAATTCTAATTTCTTGGCTTCTCTCTCCGCTTCTAATTTCTTTGTTTCTCTCTCTGCTTCTAATTGCTTTGCTTCTCTCTCGGTGTACTTTTCACATTCCGTCGTGACATACCGGATCAGAGCGTCACCATCCATGCCAAGCTCTTTTCCCACCTGCAGTGTAGCCGACCTAAATTTGACCAAGTCAGCCATGATGTATCTGTAGTCTAGTAGGGCAAGCGATCTTACTCCAACTAATTTACTACAATATAATTAACTTAGTTAAAATTAAAGTTAATTAAACTGACTTCACCATATATGAAACAGCTTTCTTTATCTGTACTCAATGGTACTCCTAAAAATATAATTATTTCCTACTATGTTACTCTTTCCAAAAAATTTTACAAAACAAAATTTTCTACACAGCAGAAATGGAAAGTTGGCTCAGGAATATCAAAGATATATCCCGCAGACGAGCCCCCACTGTAGCGGGAGGTTATTTAAAATTATTTATATGTAAGAGTATGCCAGTAAAGAGTTCTGACCTTACAAGTAATACCCCAGTCTTAGAAATAAGCACTGGTGTATTGTTATCATAAAAATAGTCAGACTGTAAAAACCCTGGCCCAGTTGGTAAGAAGTAGTACCAGGATTTAAGGTGTCTCCTCCCTATGACTATCTTATGATTACTTATATTCTAAGGGATAAGTAAAATGAACATTCACTGAAACCACAAATGGAAGAAGTGAATAAATCCTCAGGTACAGTTAAAATAGTTTAATAATTACACTAATATTCTATTTCTACTAGTTGGAAAAGAGCATATACATATATATAAAAGTATTCACACAATTACTATTATGGTCTGTTTATACTTCAAGATCTTAAATAATAAAGTTACTGAAATCACTGTTATTAGTCCTTTGAATTTAAGGATAACTGTCATCAGTTGACTGAGTTTCTGTATGGTTACTTATTGTTTTCAACTATTGGCTGTTTCACATGTATAGGTGGTCAGTGTCAAACAGGACACTTATCTTTCCAACTTGATACTGCTGAAACTGTCCTTTGCTGATATCAGACTTGGTAGGCCCAACAGTAGGGATGCCAATGACCAGTTGAAGTTCACTCTTTGGGGTCCTGCACTTTGGTGGGATTGCCTCGGATGAACTACACCGGCTTCTGATACTGGACAGTCTGGTTTGAGTTATTTCATGGAACCCTCAGACTTCAGATACTGGACTTAAAAATGTTTCTGGCGATCCGCTCACAATTCATGGGTCGTGGCGAAACTCTGCCTCCAGTCTTTATGAACCCTCTTTCGTTGTCTGTAGCTCAGTTTACCGATACGCTTTAAATACGTATAGCGCGGACGTATCGGAGAGTACCGACGTCACAGCTTAAACCTAAGCCTGAAAAATCCTTCCCGAACAGTGATTTCGGCCGAACTGTGCGTCGACTGAAATTTTGCCTTTATCATTCTCGGCATATATAATATCCATATAGTTCCATCTTATCTAGTTTTATACAGCTGATAAAACTCTATCTTCCTATCCATGTAATTTCCCAAACTGTTATTTGTTGATTTTAATATTTAGAACAGAAGTGGGTTTACATGCTTTTAGCGTAACTGTGGGCAGCCGAAATACGCATATATCTCCATAAATGAGAACTTCCTACCGTTCCATCTTATATGCAGTTATACACCATCCTTCCCTGTACTGAAATGTAAAATCCTTTTCATACGGATTCCCTTCTGTTTTTATTTATCGTTGGCGATTTCCTCTGTCCGATACACATTTCGCTGATACGCCGCCATTTTGAAAGCGGTCACTCGATCGTAGATGGGTTTATAAATCTAACTGAAAACGTTTGCAATGACTTGAAACCAATTTTGCGACAGTAAGAATAGGACTACTGCGGGATGTCGTACAAGCTGATGTTGTGTATGAGGTTGTGTGCCGTTGTGTATGACGTTGTGTGTGAGGTTGTGTGTGACGTTGTGTATTAGGTTGTGTATGACGTTGTGTGTGAGGTTGTGTATGACGTTGTGTATGAGGTTGTGTGTGACGTTGTGTATGACGTTGTGTGTGAGGTTGTGTGTGACGTTGCGTATGAGGTTGTGTATGTCGTTGTGTGTGAGGTTGTGTATGACGTTGCGTATGAGGTTGTGTATGACGTTGGGTCTGAGGTTGTGTGTGAGGTTGTGTGTGTGAGGTTGTGTATGACGTTGTGTGTGAGGTTGTGTGCGAGGTTGCGTGCGAAGTTGTGTACTGGGTTGTGTACGGGGTTGTGTGTGGGGTTGTGTGTGGGGTTGTGTATGAGGTCGTGTATGAGGCAGGCACTGTGAGGTTGTGCATGAGGCAGGCACTGTGAGGTTGTGTATGAGGCAGGCACTGTCAAAACATCAATTTGACAAAAAGTCTGTAAACATCCTGGGTTCGAGTCCTGGGTAAGCCACTCACGTCTGTTGTTTTTCTGTTGTCTAGTGTGCTACTTCTTTATTTCTTACGAGTGCCTGAAAACATACCTTTATGTTTGTCTAATATTTATTTACTGTTTACAGGCCTCGGATTTCCCTTCCTTATGTGTTATATTTGGATAAAATATATAAGCGCTTAAGCGCCGCACGCTTTTTGTCAGTTTGATGTTACATCTTTTGACTGCAAGCTATAAACTCCTTGAAAAATTATTTTTGGGTTTTTAGTGCATCAAAAGCATGTGTTTAAAATATTTTTTTTATTTTTAATACTAAAAATAATCACAGGCAGTAATTAAGGTGGACGAGTTTGCATTCCACGCATCAGCTTAGAGCCACGCTATGCTAGCCTTCCTATCATCTTAAGACGTCTCCAGTGTCATGTGATTTTAACTTTTTGCCACAAGGACAATCATTTGATCATTAAGGTATGTACCTATCAGAAGCATTCGTCGCTAATGGTCAACTTTATGTATCGTTCACGCGAGGAAGGAACCCTGGCAATCTTCAAGTTTATATTAAAGACCCAGCTATAAAGACAACAATTTTTAAGATAACCGTATATTTACACAAAAAATACCGCGATTAAAAAAGCTATTAAGTAATCAGTTAGATTACACTATTCATAACTATTCAAATTTCTCAGTCTTCTAAATGTACTGCAGATGCTGAATTGTTAAGGTATTCGCGTTAATTCTTCTACCGTCATTGTTTTGTAGGGTTTGCGTCATCGCTAATAATATGAATGCTTTAACTTTTCTTTTAAAACACAATAAAATAAATTTTGCCGCATTTTGGCGAGGCACCGATCCATTCAATCTGGACAACAAGGTACGTTGATTATCCTAATTTGAAAAACATTGCAACAATATTAATGCTGTTGGTTTTTTTTTTTTTTCCTTCCGTCTGTTATTTTGCTGTTATACCCTGTTCAACCAAACCCCTTTGAAGGGTTAAAAACGGTTATATTGGGGTATATAGGGTGTTAACGTCTTCGCTGGTATCACGTTCCTAGTCCTGGAAATGACTGGTCCTGAAAAGGACCACTAGCTGCCTGTTAGGTCCCTACTCGTTGTTGTCTTTTTCGGCTGTGTGTTGATCATGACTGTCTTTATTATATTTGGTAGGCGTTCCTTTAGGGTTTCGGTAATCATTTTCTCTTCCGCTTCTTTGCCGCGTTCTCTTCCTTGATTGCTTTTGGTAGGCGTTCCTCTACGGTTTCGGTAATTATTTTGTCTTTAGTTTCTTTGCTTCTTTCTCTTCCTTGATTGCTTTTTGTTACGATATCCTCGATGATCCTTCTCTCTGTTTCAATTCTTTTGAGGACTTCTTCGTTCTCTTCCTTTAGCTCTGCGAGTTTGGCGATGTCGACTTCTATTTGGTGTTGAATGAATTTCATGTCCTGTAACATTGTCTGGGCGCTCTGTAAGGCTCCTATGGTTTCGTCTCTTATGGTATCTGTGTCTTCGTTGTGCTGTCTGTTCTTCTCGACTTTGAGTTTTTGTTTTATGTCTCGCACCTCTGTGGTAAGTTTTATTAGTTGGGTTCTTGTGTGCTGTTCCTGTTTAGCAGTGCCACCTGAAGCTATTCGGTGTCTTGCTTCTCTGAAGGAGACGTTTGTGGTTACAGATTCCTTCAGTATGGCCTTTGTCTCATAGAAGATCGGACAGCCACGGTATCTTGCCCCGTGGTTCCCGAGACAGTTTGCGCAGGTTCTGTTGGAGTTGCTCACTTTATAGTTGGTATCCTTTTTCGCATGAGGACATTCATTGTAAGAGTGACTTCCCGCACAGTACCGACAAACTGTCTCTCTCTTGCAGGTTTTCTTAGTGTGCGAAAATTGCTGGCAGTTTGAGCACTGCATAACAGGAGGGATGTCTCTTCGACATCTATCGTCTAGGTTTAGTTGACTTGGTCTTGAAGTCCCGTCAATAGTTAGCATAACTAGGTTTGTGTCCTTCTTGTCCAATGTCGTCAGTCTTTCAACCTGTGTTATTTTGATATTCTTGTTTTCTGTTTGCAGGCGGCTGTAGACTTCTTGTGTAGACCAATTGTTGTCGACCCCTCTTACAACTATCTTTTTGGTCTTCTTGTATATCTCCACAGTAACTTTAATCTGGTAAGGCAGCTGGACTTCTTTGTGTCCGGACTCTAGTTCGACCATCAGTTGGTTTGTCTTCTCCGTGTTATTTATAGCTATTAAAACTCCTTTTTCGTGTCTTGTAATTCTAGTTATACTCCTCCTGCCCGTTATTGCCTCGAGGATACCGATCACTTTATCGTCGGTAGGTCCCTGAGCGAGGCCTCACCTCCAGACATCTGAGTGATCTTAATGATCCTCTTCTGTAGTGCCTCGTGAGAAACGGCATTTCTTTGCTTACGAAGTTGGCACGTTCCGACTTTCGTCTCAGTGTGGTCTGCGGGACGGATTAACGTTCTGCCTCTGATCTCGTTTTACCGAAGTTGCCTGGTCACTGCATGACGTAGACTCGACTATGACTTCTTGTTTTGGCGGTGGTTTTACTTTGTCGGGCTTCAGAGCATTGTTGCCCTCTGTCGTCGAAGTTTTGTGGCCATGTTTTGCAGATGTTGCCTGCTCACTGCACGATGGAGCCACCGCCTCGACATCTTGTTTTAGCGGTGATATTGCTTTGTCAGGCTTCGGAGCCTGGTTATCCTCTGCCTTCAAAGCACTGGGCTGCTCATCGGTCATAGTGTCAATGGTTGCGTTGTTCGGCTTCTGAGAAGGAATGGCCTCGACGCGAGTAATTGGGGCAGTCGTGCTCTCCGGCTGACCTTTGTTTTTTGCAGATTCATGTTTGCTGTCAAGTGTTGGCGGGCTTCAATAGATTTTCCTCTTTTTTGTTTGTGGCTTGGTACGAACCATTTTAGTATATTGCTATCCGCATGGAATGCTGAAGTCGATGAAGGTGAATACTGTTGGTTTTTTTTTTTTTTTAAATTAATGTTGGTTAGCGCGGCGGATACCAAAGTGGTAAGCAATGATGTTTTAATGACGCTGTTCATAATTTAATACACATTAACTAATATGTGTATGCATATAAGTTATTATTAACATTATGCATGTAAAACTTCAAATGAACACAGATAATTGTTCAGCAATAATATTAAAAATAATTTTATACAATGAGTGAGTAAAATGCTATATAATTACACGTTTAATGGGTTTTAATTTTACTGCACAATTGTGTCCCTTTGACAATGGGGGGAAAAGGGGTGGGAATTACACCCCTTTAAAAGATTCCTAAAAGAATTTAAATTCTTTTTCAAAATTTAAAAACTACAAATATTGATAGACATTTCCTACAGAATCATTCAAATCAGTTCCAAGCAAGATCTCCAGTCTTCTAAACGTGCTGCTTATGTTGAAAACATAAACACTTTGCTTTTAATTATTCCACAGTCATTTTTTGTCATGGGTATACTTGATCGTGTTAGTAAGAAATAAAAAGGATATTCGTATAGTTAAAAAAAAACACACAAAATTTAAACAGATAGAACGTAATTGTTTTATATTTACGTACTAGCACATTTCCGGTGCGTTTAGTACTGCAATTTGGACGAGGTTTTTAAAAGTGAGAGCACGTTTGTCCTTGAGTCCGTTCTCGATGTTCGCTCGAGATGAGCCATGTCCAGTCTCCTCTCGCATATTTACATACTGTGTAAATTGTTAAGTCCAGTTCGTTGATATTGAATATTGATTTACGAATGACAGATTTGATGGACACGTGAGCAGAAATTAATTACGGATGCTGTGTCGATATTCATTTAATCTGGCTAATTCTATTTTGGGGTTTACTTAGCCAACACGTCCTTGCTCTGTCAGATGACCCTTATTTTCTCTATCCTCATCTTGTTATCCTTGGTGTGTCGTCTTATCCTTTTTTCTCCCTGTTTTTTTTTTCTTTATTATCTCTACTGTCATCTTTTTTTTTCTCTTTCAGCGGTCTGTTTTTTATAATATCATGCCTTCTCCATAATCTTTCTTCATTTTTTGTTCATCTGGTTGTTCTTCTCTCTTCTAATTTTAGAAGCTAACCCCCTTCTAAAGATTCTTCTAATTTTCTTGCTTTATCTTTTCCCTTATTTTCATAGTTTTCTCATTTTCTTTTATTTTTATCTAAGTTTTTCTCCTCGGTTACTTTTATTTACCCCCCCTCTCTCTCCTTTACTCTCTGTTGTTTTTTAATCTTACGAGGAGCGAGTAAATTCATGTTGCAAACTTGCATTTTATTTATTGTTTTCATTGTCTTTCTGTAGCGCGGTTTCTAATTGCAGCTCATCTAACGTTGAACAGTTAGTCTATCGTCCTCGTTGTGACTACCTTGGCTTTGTCTTTTATTGTCGTCTATGTACCTTTATTGTGAGCGTCCGATTGACAGAGTTGTTAGAGTGCTTGTCTCTCGCGGCAAAGATGTGGGGTTTGATTCACGGTACCGACACGCTGCAGTCAACCCAGGTGTAAATGAACACCAGACTTTGCTCTTGAGTTCGTGAATGAAAAGGCAAAGAGGAAGGGAACAGATCACCCCCCACCCCTTGATGCTGGACCTATTATAGTGAAATCTCGAACACTTCACTGCCCTACGGCTGTATCATCTATTGGCCTACCTTGATCTACTTTCCTTGTCTCTTTATTATTCTGCATTCTTTCGACATCGTGCTTGTGTATTTTAGTCGCCTCTCTGTTATTCTCACATTATTTCGACATGTCGCATATATACTTTCGTCGTCTCTCTGTTATTTTTACATTATTTCGAAATAGCGCATAAGTATTTTCATCGAATCTCTTGCTATTTTTACATTATCTCGACATTGCCAGGTCATCTTTCTCTGGTTAATGTTAAAGTGTTGTCTGCATCTGAGGATCGGAAGGACGGCCCCAATCATGATCTTAGTTAGTTCACTCGCACTTATTCTCCTTGTTATGTCCTTTCCTTCCGTGACCATTGCATTTAAAGATATCCCGAGGAAGGACTCGTTTCTTTAACTTCTCATCGACTTCCAGAAACGTCACGACGTCCTACTTTATTTAGGAGCACATTTAATTTTCATAATATCAATTTGAGGGGTAGGAGTGGCTAAGAGGTATGGCGTCCGCCTCGAATTCCTGAGGTACCGGGTTCGATTCCCAGTTAAGGGAATATAATTTATGGACATTTTTTTTCTCAGAACCAGTGGTCCTAATGAAGTCATACCCCCCCCCCCCTTCCCCTTTCTCCTGGGTAGTGAAATCGGATGCCTAGCCTTCTCGGATAAGGGCAAAACAATAGAAGGTCCCGTGTGCAAGTTGAACACGTTAAAAATCCCACGGCAATTGGAAATCGTAAAGAGTAGGCTTATCAGGCCGCTGCCCTGGCAAAATTTAAAAATTAGAAACCTACCCACCACAAAAATATTTATAGAATGAGTGATTCCTATATACACACTCTGTAATTCCCGCCGGTGCTACGAAGTTGGTGCACTGTGCTGAGATCCTCCTTGTGTGATCTAAGGGAAGAGACCGGAACACTGATGGAGTTATTGGTGTGCAGTGAAGAAGGTCCTTAAACCAGAACCAAACCAATCAGTTAACTCTCTCTCTCTCTCTCTCTCTCTCTCTCTCTCTCTCTCTGCCCTCTTTAATGGGTGCTACATGCTGCCCCGCAATTTTTGTTGTTGTTGTCATTTCATTATTGACCTTATTCACTCCTTATTGAGCCGTCAGTGCAGATGGTCTACTTGCAGGAAGCCTCAACAAAAACATTCGTGTGCTCTAGCAGTGATAGTTTCTCTAGCAATTTCTTTTACACGATGATGTTGCCAGCTGTAAACAAAACCTCCTAATAGTCGCGTCTTCCAGCAAGCCTGAGGGACTTGTAGTTTCATTCTTTTTTCTATTTGCTCAGAGACTTCCAGAAACTACAAGGGGACTTATGTTATCTGGGCGAAAGTTTCAAGTTTTCTGAATACATTATATATTAAAGAAGAGATTCCAAGAAACTGCTGTATTATAAGACTGAAATATTCAGGTTCGTTGATTACTTAGTATCGTGGTTTTCAACCGGGCGGTACTCATACCCCGCCTTTTTATCCAAAATAGAGGGTAATCATGTGCTAAGTTTTCAGTAAAATATTTGTTAGCTAATTGCGCTATGTTTCAGATCCTAAATGATATATGCATTGTTGAATCTTTTTATTTTTTAGATTTGAGCAACCCTACATTTTTTTTATTTGTGGGTGGGGGGAAGGGTCTTACCACTACAACATTTACATGCCAAAAAAACACCACACACACACACACAAACACAAGAAAAATCTCTTTCTAATTTTTTTTGCCTTTGATAACTTTATTGGGGTAACTGAGGACCTCACCAACCCTCCAGGAGTTGCCTCGACCAAAAATGGTGGAGAACCACTGACTTACTTACCTGAGTACCTTGAGTACCTAACCAATCCTCCAGGAGGTACCTCGACCAAAAATGGTTTAGAACCACTGACTTAGTTACCTGAGTACCTACCCAATCCTCCAGGAGGTACCTAGACCAAAAATGGTTGAGAACCACTGACTTAGTTACCTGAGTACCTAACCAATCCTCCAGGAGGTACCTCGACCAAAAATGGTTGAGAACCACTGACTTAGTTACCTGAGTACCTAACCAATCCTCCAGGAGGTACCTCGACCAAAAATGGTGGAGAACCACTGACTTAGTTATCTGAAGACCTAACCAATCCTCCAGGAGGTACCTCGACCAAAAATGGTGGAGAACTACTGACTTAGTTACCTGAGTACCAAACCAATCCTCCAGGAGGTACCTCGACCAAAAATGGTTGAGAACCACTAACTTAGTTACCTGAGTACCTAACCAATCCTCCAGGAGGTACCTCGACCAAAAATGGTTTAGAACCACTGACTTAGTTACCTGAGTACCTAACCAATCCTCCAGGAGGTACCTCGACCAAAAATGGTTTAGAACCACTGACTTAGTTACCTGAGTACCTAACCAATCCTCCAGGAGGTACATAGACCAAAAATGGTTGAGAACCACTGACTTAGTTACCTGAGTACCTAACCAATCCTCCAGGAGGTACCTCGACCAAAAATGGTTGAGAACCACTGACTTAGTTACCTGAGTACCTAACCAATCCTCCAGGAGGTACCTCGACCAAAAATGGTGGAGAACCACTGACTTAGTTATCTGAAGACCTAACCAATCCTCCAGGAGGTACCTCGACCAAAAATGGTGGAGAACCACTAACTTAGTTACCTGAGTACCAAACCAATCCTCCAGGAGGTACCTCGATCAAAAATGGTTTAGAACCACTGACTTAGTTACCTGAGTACCTAACCAATCCTCCAGGAGGTACCTCGACCAAAAATGGTGGAGAACCACTGACTTACAAAAATATGTCAAAAGCTATCAACTCAGACATAAATCTCCCTGATTTTCTGTTGTAAATCATGGACGCTAACAAAACGTTTAGAGAAGGTTGACCTCTTGCGCGTTCGAGAATGAAATTCAGAGAGACTATTGAAACGGATAGGTCATAATTCTCCGGAAATGACAGCTCAACCTCATTAGAGGGTATCTGTGCTGAAACCCACAGGGACGAAAAGGAAAATGAGGTCGACCGTTTCAGATAACTGGAGCAGACGTACTGAAGCGCGTGAAAACTGTAGGCCAATTTTAGATGAGACTACGGAACGATTGCCTTAGGCACGAAATGCTGAAGGAATATCGGCGGTCTTGCTGTAGAAGAATAATGAGCAGAAGGTAACAGAAGAGTAATAGATGCGTCCGACATCTTTGAGCCGGAAAATACTGTCAATATTTTAATAAATAAATATATCTGTAAAGCTACGTTTGACATATATGAAGGAACAAATCTAGGTAAATTTATACTAAATTCGTCAAATATTTATTACTAACAACTCCACCCCCTTTTTTTCCAATATCAAACTTACTTTGATGAAAAGAAAGAAAGACAAAGAGATTTGATGAACAGGTTCGAACGATAAATAAATGCAATTTTTCCCTCGTTTTTCAAAACCATAATAACAGGGCTTCGATTCCAAAATTGTACTCAGTAGAGAAAGTAAATCTTGACAAATCAAGATAATCGCAAGTCAAGAGACACGAAATCAAGATAATAATAATACAAGAGGACAAGAAAAAACGAAGTCAAGATAATAGCAAAACCAGAAAAACGTATAGATTTTCTAGACAGACGTTCGTGACAATATTTCAGGTATTTATTATAATGAACAAGAGATTATTGTCTAGCACAGTTAAGGCAAAACAAGTGAAATTGGAATACAGTAGTAAATAAAAGTGAAGGACGCAATTTCATATTCGGTTTCCGCTCGATTTCCAGCACTTAAATTGTGTGACCTTTTAATGGCCGCATAGACATCTTGTTGAATGAGGTAGCTGATAAACTACCAACGAAGGGAGCGCAAATGTCACAAATTGACCAACCTTTGAGTATGCTAACAATAAAACAAATACTAATAAACAACTCTAAAGAAGACTGGCTGAACACGTGCGCACAAGCTAAAACAGGAAGAAGACTCTTTATACACCTAATAGCCCCGAATAAGGAAGATGCTTTCAACAATATTAAACGAAAATATCAAACCAAAATCTCCAGACCGAGAACAGGTCACGCTAACTTAATGGCCACAGAAGTAGGATGTGCTCACAAAATATAGCAAAATGTAGAAACTGCCCAAACCCGTTAAAGACAATAGAATACCATCTAATACTGTGCCCTGCACTCCAGGAAATGAGAAACTCCTTCTGCTACAAAACACATCCACAGACAATAGACTGTATGGCAGTCTAAGGTCACCAAGAGCTGACGCTCCGTGACAGTGGATCTAAATCGAGTAACATGTTTTATGCTGTAAGTGACATAAGCGAGGACGAAACACTGCCGGTAAATCAGTAAACAACCTTTGATATGCAAATGATACAGTGTTTGTTAGTTGAAAGCGAACATAACTCCAACAATTAGTGAAGCAAGTAAACATCCTAAGTCTTGAATATAGATTTGACATCAACATTGAGAAAACGAAAACTATGATAGTTAGCAAAGCAGATGGCAAGCCAGTTTGACAAATAATGATCATTAGGAAGATACTGGAAAAGTCAGGAGTTTCTCATATCTCGTGCACGTGATTTGCAGAAGATGGCAGACGTGAAACAGAAATCAAGAAGAGAGTAGGAAAGATTAGCAATATTAAAAACATACTAACTTCTAAACCAATAGATCTGAGCCGTTTTTTACGACCACTGTCGAATTTCACAGTAGACGAAGCTGGCGACCCATGTACCAAAATCGACAAGTAAAAATTCATTACATTTATATCTCAGCTTACGAACGAGCTCTGTTCTTAGGCACATTCGTAAACTGATTTTGTACGTAAGTCGGAATTTGCAAATTCACTAAATGGGTGCAGTTGTCCGTTAATAAAACATCTTCAAAAATAATGCTTTATAACAGTGATCCCCAAACTGTTTCTGGCCACTGCCACATGGTTCCCTAAACTGACCGGACACCCTTGTCTACCTTATTATTTATTCCTCATTCTTTGCGCGACCTACGAAGGAAGATAGTAACAATATTATCCAAAGTAGTAGCAATTAATTGCACATTTATTCAAAATTCAGTTGAAACTTTTCAGTTTACTTTATTCAACAAAATCGATTAACTTGATCCAGTGATGCTAGCTTTTCAAAGTACAATAGTCATTTAACTAGAATCTGAGATATCACATTTAGTAACTTCTTCCCTGTTAGTACAATCTTAATGCGGGGGATTAGCTTGATGAAGTGACACCAGCTTCTCAATGTCTGGTTTAAAATCATGTAGCAGGAGTTATAAATAGTCACGTTGAGTAATCTGGAGTTAATTTCTTTGCTTGGTAATCTGGAGTTGATTTCTTTGCTTGGTAATCTGGAGTTGATTTCTTTGCTTGGTAATCTGGAGTTCATTTCTTTGTTTGGTAATCTGGAGTTAATTTCTTTATTTGGTAATCTGGAGAGTATTTCTTTGCTTGGAGAGAAGTTTGTTACGTCGTTAAAACCACGTTCCATCAAATATGTTGCTTTGAAATGTCACAAGGAGCATATGAAGCATTGTCATAGACCAAAACAGCTATCAGAAATTTCTTTCCGTATCCAAAACTCTTTTTAACAGTAAATAAACAAACAACGCGCTCACATGGGCCCACCTTCCTGTCGTACCTATGCCTATTAGTGCCCCTCAGGGTAATCCCACTGTCCTACAGGCGACGGTGCCGCCCACTTCGGGAAACGCTGCTTTAGAACATAATCCCAAGTCCAAGAAAACTCTGGCTTACCAGACACGAGAACCGAGTCGAGCCATGGGTCACAGGGGCCAGGAGAGGCATAAGCATGTAGAGAAAAGAACTGCATAATCAACTATAGCAGATCCTCGAAAACTTGACGGAGGCCTTTTGAGAATTGTATACAGGTTCGTCAGTTCGACAAAGGTCTTCTGTAAGTTTAAACGAGGTCCTTCGAGCTTGTTTATACGTTCTACACAAGAGTTCAAAATTTCACGTAACTTTCTGAACGCTGTATGGAAGCTTTTCAAAAGTATAATTATCAATATTTTGGAAGTATCGAAAAAGGTGTTCGAGAACTTTCTGGCTAAAGCTATGGAGGAGTATGCTTTCTCGAGTCATACAAATATATGTTTTCTGCTCTGATTGACACAATTAATAACATTTCTTCAATCTCTTTTATAAGAGAGAGAGAGAGAGAGAGAGAGAGAGAGAGAGAGAGAGAGAGAGAGAGAGAGAGAGAGAGAGAGAGAGAGAGAGAGAGAGAGAGACACACACGTGTGTGTGTTTAAGTGTGTGAGCTTCATGTGGCAGAGTAGCTCGAGCGATTGCTTCTCGAGTCAAACAATACCAGGTTCCAAAAACATGTAGAGTCACGCTGCGGTCTACCTAGCTGTAAATGGGCAGTTGTTTTACTCTTGAGTTAGGGACGACAAAAGCAAAGACGTAGGGATCCGATTAACCCACACAAAAAAAGCTGTGAGCTTGTATAGTGAAGTCTCTAACATTTAACTCATCAACGGCAGTATCTGCTCTGGGACTACCTTGACCTTGTCATCATTTTGTGTATCAGTAAATGACCCGCTAAGAAATTATGGGAAAGAACTATGGTGTGCACATTCTGTCTCTCGTTCTAAGTATTGCACCATTTATCCATATGCATGTATATACAGAGGCGTCCCTAACGTATTTGGCTCCCGGGGCGGATCCTATCATTGGCACCCCCTCCTCATAAAAAAACACACTGGCAAGTATATTTATAACAGTAAGTACTGTTATAGTAGTGTCCGACGGCACCCCTTCCTGGCTGACTCCCGGGGCGGACCGCCCTCCACGCACCCCACTGAGTACGCCACTGTGTGTGTGTATATATATATATATATATATATATATATATATATATATATATATATATATATATATATATATATATATATATATATATATATTGCTTTTGCTCCAGTATATTCACATTTTAACAAAAACTTACATACAGTTTGTTTCTTCTAGTCCGGGACTTGTTTTGCTGCTCTTGTGCTACAGCCCTACAGCGCCACCCCCCCTTTTTCTTTGAGCAACGCAAACCATGTTTTTTAATAGCACACATCCTGACATTGTTTGTCGGACAATCCTTACCGTCGTCTAGCCCTCAACCTTTTCTTGCTATGCCCTGCCCTTGAGGCCTCATTTACTTCTGTGCCGCCCCCCCCCTCCTCCCGCCGATAGTCACCGTTAGCTGGAAAAGGCACTTTAACGTCTTACTGTGGCCCTTCTAGAAATATGGCATGACCCCCCGGGGGCCATATGGGCAACGTTGAGAACCACTGGTCTAGCCTGTTATGCAGCGGTGCAGTTTTGTTTTTCCCCCATGACACATTTGCTTTGATGCCTTTTCTTTCTTACTTCATAGTGTGATTCAGCCCATACTCATATTTTCTCCCCTTTCTGTCAAGATGAAAGAGAGAGAGAGAAAGTGCAAGGGTTGAAATGTTAGACGGGCCTGCACGCTCAATTCATAACCCTTAGAAAATAAAGTTTGTTCGTTCGTTCATTCACTACTGTCTGTCATAACTTTACAAATGGAATACACAAATTGATGGATGGATGGATGTATAATTAGATGGATGGATGGGTACCATGTTTGCTACAAATACGGAGCATGTAGCAAATTGGTAAACCACTCCATTCAGCATGCAACCTGTGATGTCTCTAGCCCTCGCAAAATACAAAAACCCTAGGTGAGAGATGAGTAAACTATTTACCTTTCAGCGTGTGATGGTAACAATGGCGTATACTTTCGAAAGAGACCACTACGTGATTAGAAAACCCGGTGCATCGTTTAAAAACACAGGCAATCCTACTTAGTAGTAGTCACGTGTAAATATCTAAAATGCATGTCATAAGGGACGTTTAGAGACCTAAATTCTGCACTTCAGAGGATCAAACGAGCGATCTATTTACTTAAATATTTGATCGTGCAGCCTTGTTTGATCTATGTTTTTGTGGACACGCCGTTGGTACGTCTGCAGTAATTGTCTCCTGGCAACATGGCGCATGACTAAACTGAGAGTAAATAATTTTGTGGGCTGTCTGTTTGACGGTGTGTGATTGTCAAATCTAGACGTTATTTTAGAAGCTTCTTTGCGATTTAATTTATTTGTTTTGTGAGAAATGAAGGATGCCGAAGATTTTGCGTGTTGCTGGTAGTATGTTTTAAAATGTTTTGAAAGTAGTTTTGCCTCGTGTTGATGAGGTGTGCAGCGTTCTAGTTAGACACAAGATCCGTCGGTTATATTACGGCGCATGTTCAAATATGAAACACCTCGTGGCTGATAGGGTAGGAAATGCCCAAGAGATACTGAAGGACTTCTTTGCGGATAGCATAATTTCAAAGCATGGCCACCAGATCTCACACCGCCCGATTACTTCTTCAGGGGCGCTGCTAAAGGATGCGTGTACAAAGGTCGCGCAAAAACAATACCAGAACTGAAGGCTACCATAACTGTCTACACTCAGTCCATCACGCGAGATACCCTCATTGACGTTTTTGAAAACAAGTCAAGAAGAGTTGCTTTGTGTCTGGAGAATGACGAAAGACATTTCCAACACTTGCTGTAAAGTAAATCTAATTAAAGTCAATTAAACTAATACTGTTGTACTGTATCATAACGTGTTACATTCATATTATTAAAGCACTGAACCCACTGCGGAGGGACTTCTCGATCACCCTGTATGTATGTATATATATATATATATATATATATATATATATATATATATATATATATATATATATATATATATATATATACATACATACATACATACATACATACATACATACATACATACATACATACATACATACATACATACATACATACATACATACATACATACATACATACATACATACATACATACATACATACATACATACATACATACATACATACATACATACATACATACATACATACATACATACATACATACATACATACATACATACATACATACATACATACATACATACATACATACATACATACATACATACATACATACATACATACATACATACATACATACATACATACATACATACATACATACATACATACATACATACATACATACATACATACATACATACATACATACATACATACATACATACATACATACATACATACATACATACATACATACATACATACATACATACATACATACATACATACATACATACATACATACATACATACATACATACATACATACATACATACATACATACATACATACATACATACATACATACATACATACATACATACATACATACATACATACATACATACATACATACATACATACATACATACATACATACATACATACATACATACATACATACATACATACATACATACATACATACATACATACATACATACATACATACATACATACATACATACATACATACATACATACATACATACATACATACATACATACATACATACATACATACATACATACATACATACATACATACATACATATATATATATATATATATATATATATATATATATATATATATATATATGGGAGCCGCGCTGATGTAATGGTTACCACATTGCGCTGGCGATCAGGTGTTCAAGGTTCAAGCCCGGGCGTGGGCATTTGAAGAAGTATCATCGACCGGGATTTTGACTGAATAACCTGAACGGCTCCTGAGATAAACCCTCTGTGGATGGGAAGGAGTGAGCCTGACCGGGTTGGAAGGAAAGTCCACAGGCTCCCCAGCCTCGCAATGACATGTCATTGAGCCGAAGTGCCGCTGGTTAAAAAAAATATATATATAGATATAAAATGACAATGAAATAACAAAAACTAAAGCAAGTTTTCAACAACCGATTTTAAAAAAAATAATAATAATATCACAAATGAACTGTTAACGTTAATTTTTCGTTGAACCAAGACACTAAATCCTTTGGTTGTATTTGGACGCATTTCAAATATAAGAGACTTAGTGGCTGAGAAAGTAGTATGTGGCTACATTATTACCTTTATTTAAACCACAGTAACTTCACAACCATAACATTTAAAAAGTTTCAAGTAAATAAAATGTTAACTTTAATTTTCAATCTTGTCATCAAGCATCAGTAGAATAATGTCTTCGTTCTTGTCAGCAATCTTGGCTAGCGTCATGCCACTTTTACTGAGAATTTAATTAACGTAATATATTCATGAGAGCCGTGCTAGCGTAATTGTTACCACACTGCGCTGGCGATCGGGTGATCCAGGTTCGCGCCCTGTCGAGTACATTTGGAGAAGTGTCTTCGACCGGGACTTGGACATGATTAATTCGGGTCCTGGCGAAGACATTTGAAGGTGTGTCTTCGACCAGGTTGACTGGAGTAGCCTCAGCGGCTCCTGAGCACAAACCCTCTGTGGATGGGAAGGAGCGGAGATGGCACGGCCCTGAAATTTGTTTCATGTCATTGGGCCGAAGGGCTGAAGCCAAAGTGGCGCTGGATAGGAAAAAAAAAAAAAAAATTCATATTCATACCCCATGTAGTTCTTGGGGGACTTTGAGGAGAGGAATAAAGGATAGGACTTCTACCTCATCAGAGGAAACTAAAATTAGGTTGTGCATGACTAGCAGGCTCATCTTGTAAAACAAATAGCTACAGTTACCACCGCTGTAATAGCACGTGCATGCTTTATGCAGTCTTTTTTGCAAAGGGACTAGTTGTAGTGTTGGCTCCAGGCTCCAGGCTCCATATGAAGCGGTAAGGGAAAAGATGGTGCGTCCGTTTTCTCTGAAAACAAAGCTTTCCCTATTCAAAACCTGATGGCCTCTGTAGCAGATTGGTTTGCACTCTATCGAGGTGGTCAAACCACTTTAACATATGTTTGTCTGACTTCCGATAATATCGACTCTTCTCTGACTTTCAGTGAAATCCATTATTCTTTAACTTCCGGTAATAGTCATTCCTCTTGAGCTTTTAGCGATATCCATTATTCTCTTCCATTCCGTGATATCCAGTCTTCTTTGACTTCCGGTAATATAGATTCCTATCTGACTTTCAGTAATATCCAGTCTTCTTTGACTCCCGGTAATATAGATTTCTCTCTGACTTTCAGTGATATCTTTTCATTTTTGGCCACCAGCCGTATCCATTCCTCTCTGACTTTCAGTGATATCTTTTCATTTTTGGCCACCAGCCGTATCCATTCCTCTCTGACTTTCAGTGATATCCATTTCCCTCTGGCTGTCAGTGATATCCAATTCTTCTCTTATTACCAGAAAAATCTGACTAAAGGACAAAGTGACCACCAGGTTGAAAGTGGATAGATGGTGTAAATAAATTCTGAAGAGCACATGATATTACACTAAGCAACACATCTGTTCATCGGAACGAAAACTGTTTCGCTTAATAGCATAAGTGAATAGAAAAAAAAAACCCTCATCTACAGACGTCATTACTATCGTCATCTGCCACATCGCCATCAGCATTAACATAATTCTTACATACATAATCATTGCCATCATCTTCAAGTTGTTATCGTCGTTTTTATCATCGTTCTCATTTTCCTCATCATCAACTAATGTCACTTTGTTTCAAAACGTACAACTTCTCCCCCCATTCCCTGTTTTTAATTCTTTATTTTTAACCATCTATCTCTCCAAACCGACCTGCAGTTCATTAGCATTCCCATGGTTACTTAGAGTTAACAGCGACCGTCTGTCATTTTGCCCGTAAGTTTCTATCTACGAGAAGAGCAACTCCGCGCATTTCAGAAGTAAGACTTTGTGTAAACAGAGATAATACCATGTTTCTTCTAAGGTGGGTGGCCTGAATGTGTATACTGTTTTTATAGGGTCGTCTTACTAATCCATCCTTCCTCTAACTGCTGTTAAAACCTGAACAAGGATTGTGAAACATCTTGAAAAAAAAGATACAGTGTATATTTAGTGTATGAAAGTTTGTAATGTCATACAGACGTTTATATCAAATTTGTTTTAAAGTTAATAGTAAGATGCCTTGGTGGTAAACATTAAGTTCCTGCTATAATTTTAAATGAGTTTTGTTGTATATTAAGTTTCCGGTAAAACGCTTATTAATGTAAATTTTACGTGTGTTTTGTAATTAAGTGTTTGTAAAAGTTTTGAATTGGTTACTGGTGCAATCTATTTTAAGGTTATGCTAATGTTTAGCGTAAATTTTAAGTCAAAGTTAAAGTTTCAGCTACACAAAAAATATTAATTTAAAGCTTCTGTTAAAGGTAATTGTTTTTTAAGTTTCTCTAACGGTTAAGTGACGTGTCTCTCCAGTTTTATATAAAGTTTATGAACTAGTTTAATGTTAAATGCTTGTTAATGTAAGTCATTTGGTTCAAGAAAATATCTTCATATTGTCTACCGACATTCCTAACTCGTTCCTGTATATCCAAGCGCTTTGTAACGTTTCAAACCTGATAGAGTCGACGTCTCTCTGATTGCTTGAACAGCAAAGGCACTTAATACTAGTTGGTTCCACTCGTCCAACAGCGACTTAACGTGTGGTCTTCGGGGATTTAAGCGTTCAGTCAAAACCTGGAAAAACATCAGCCCGCTAGACGCTCTGGTCCTGAGCTTAGGCGTCACTTGTTAAATAAACCCAGCATAAATGCTATCCGAATCTCGTAAGTCTTATCGCATGTCTTAAGAAGCTGTGACGCGTCGAAATATCACTTGAAAGAGTGTTTTCAAGGCAGTGAATTGATTGTGTTTTTGTTCCACCTTTGGTTACGTTAGATACTGGATTCCGTCACGTATAAATCACCTGGATGTGTTTCGGTACAGGTAGTAGAAAAGTAGGGAAACAAGGTTAAAACTCTAGGAAAACATGACATTTAATGATTTTTTTTTTAAGAGCGGGTAATGCGTAAAACACTTTTGCCAGCTCTAATTTGTACCTTGCCTTTTAGTCTATACATTTTAGACCTTACTTTGATAATAAACAAAAAGATTGAAAGAACGAATAGCGGTAACCTTCACCAGTCATAAGTGACTTTGGGGATGATGCGCCTTTTAGGTGATACCATTGCGTTGTTTTTTGTGCCTGTGTTTCTTTCGGCGTGTTAATTTCTCTTCTACTTGTTGTTGTTGTTTAACTAGGAATGCTGACCTTCTCGATTTTTTTGCAGCCAATACCAAGCTGAAGACTCCTTAGTATTATCTACACTTTAGATTTAGGCTTTTCCTGTGGCTTTTCTGCCATTCTGAAACAAGCCTTCATGCCTCTTTTCTATATGTTGTAAGACCTTTTTTTTTTAACCATTAACTGCAACTTCCCATGTTGTGCCGACACCATAGGGAGAAGCTGGAGTGTCCCCTCCAGGAAACAAGCTTGGGCACAGTTATATGGAGATCAAGCTGTTGTCCATGCAGCGTGTTCCTCCTCTCCACGTAGCCGTTATGTCCAAAGGAACGGCAGTAGCAGATAAACTTTGGTACCAGTGACGTCGCAGGAGTTGCCAGAATGATTTTTAATCAACATTAAACTGCCTTAGGGACTCCGACTCCCGGATTTGTCAAAGTTGACATATATCCACCACAATAATGCAAGGAATTATAATGCGCCATAAGAATGAAAAAGACCTAGCAAAAAGAAGAAGAAGAAGAAGAAGAAAAGGCTAACAAATAAGCGTTTTCAAGAGCTTCCATACGAACTTGAAGAAGAGAATAAAAGATAACTAGCCAAAGATTGATACTAGATGACGTAAGAAATGGAGAAAGATCGTCGACTGTCCACTCGGCACCTGATGATGAATTGAAAAGTCCACTGTGATAATTTAATGTGGTTAAATAATTGTATCACATCGTATGGTTTCCATGGATCTGTGATCACAACAAATGCAGAAAGAATAGGCCGATTTCTCATCACACATTTTAAAAGTTGTGACTAAGGTGAGCTGCATTGACTGGCAAGGTCATTATGTTAAACATTCTATAAAAATCACCACTACAAGACAACAAGAAGTGTTATAACGGCGACGTCTACAGTAGGAACAACTACAAGCGTGGTAGTGTTCCCGTTCTCCTGAAACAGTGACGGCAGAGACAAGAAATGATAAACAACAGTGATTATATCATATTTATTAGCTCGTTTCGCGAGCTGGTCGAGAGTAAATAGGGAGCCGTATGTATCCCGCAAGCCGGTAATTGGAGGTACTTGAATACTTCTTCTTCTTCTTCTTCTTCTTCTTCTTCTTCATCGTTCGTCCTGAAAAGAACGTTGGTTGCGTTGTGTCCGTTTACATCGAAGCTGTGATATTTGCGACTTTCGGCCGACACATCCGGCCTTAGCACGGCATTTTTGGGACCGAGTTAGCCTTCCCTCTTCGATCCCTACCCACTCAGCCAGACTGCAGTGATGCAGCCTGTTTCCACGACCTCCACTTGGAGGTGGAGTAGGGTCTTGGTCAGCTCTGGTTCGCTGACCCTGACGCAAGCAGTCTAGCTATGGGTCGCTAACTTCATTCCTCACTGTTGACGCGTCTTAGGTCCCACTTGAGTACAACCTTGTTAGTAGATTGTTATAGATGTATTGAAGAGAAAAACCAGAAGCCGTACCTCAGGACGTAAATGACCGTGTCCAAGTTGCGAACGTTAAAAATCCCACGTTATTTGGAATTCGTAAAAGAGTAGGCAGTAAGGCCGCTGCTCTGGTAAAATTTAAAAAATTAGAAATCTACCCACCACAAAAATATTTACAGAATGTGTGATTCCTATATACACACATTGGGATTCTCGCCGGTGCTACAGAGTTCGTGCGCTGTGCTGAGATCCTCCTTGTGTGATCTAAGGGAGGAGATCGGAGCACTGATGGAGTTGTCCATGTGCAGTGAAGAAAGTCCTTAAAAACCAAAGCAAACCAAACCAAACCAAAGCAAACCAAATCTGTGTGTCTATTCATCTCCCGATCCATCCACCTATCAATTTTTCTATCTTTCAAATTAAAACGATAAAACACAAAAGAGAAAGAAATCACCAAAACAATACAAAAGTTACAGCAACAGCCACAGCAACAGCCACTTTCTCTCACGCACTCCAATTTCCTACCTACTCGTCAAACAAGCAGAGTTGTACTTCCCTCGTCATCTGCTAGTGTTCACACAGTGGCTGGATGCCTTCACAAGTAACCACAACAAATTTATGGCAACGTAAAATGAATGTTACATGAAACGTGTGTACTTGCTCCAGCCGTGAGAGATGTTAAGGTTTGCTGGTAAATGTGAGGGAAACTATTACCCCGTCTACATCATCCCTGAGCAATGCTTTCAAAAGAGGATAGGCGTACTCCCGAGAATGCGCGAAAGGGCAGAATTTAAAAAAAAAATTACTTTATGATACTTTTTGCAGCCTCAGAAGCAATTCATTAAAATTACTTGTAAATAGTTGAGATTAGTGTACTGTACACTATAAAGAAAATATTTTCAATTACATATTCATCCTCATCATTACCATCCTCATCATCCTCCTCATCATCAGCATCCACATCATCATCATCATCATCCTGATCATCATCATCCTCAACATCATAATCACCACCATCATCCTCATCATCAGCATCATCATCATCATCATAATTATCATCAGTATTTTCCTTTGCGCTGCTTGCAGAGCATAGAGCCACCACTGAAGCTGGTCTCCTGGCAGGAAGCCTAACACCAAACAGTCACGTGATCTTGTAGTGGTGATTTCTGTAGCAGTTAGTTTAACGTGCTGACGTTACCAGTCCCATGCACTTCCTCATATTAGTATCTTTGTACGACTGTACGACATGCCTCAGGGTGCAGTAACAAAATAGTGAGAATTAATTCTTCACGAATGTGCTGTAATGTCGGTCTGGTTCTTCTTCTTCTTCCTCGTTCGCCCTGAAAAGGACGGTGGTTGCGTTGTATCTGTTTACGCCGTAGCTGTGATATCTGCACCTTTCAGTCGACACATCCGACTTCAGCACGGCATTTTTTGAGACCGGGTTTGCCTTCCCTCTTCGATCCGTACTCGCTCAGCCAGACTACAGTGATGCAGACTGTTTCCAGGACCACCTCGTATAAGTGGAGTACGGTCTTGGTCAGCTCTGGTTCGCTGACCCTGATGCAAGCAGTCAAGCTGACTGCATTCTCTATTGCTGCATCTTTGGGTCCCGGTCTGGTTCGAATCCACTAAATATAATTGTTGTCCTGTCAGACTGTTCTTTGATTTTTATTACTTTCGTCATTTCAGTTATTTTTTTAAATAATTTTTTCTATATATAGTATATATTGTATAGCTTTTACTATATACGTATAATCAACAGCATATATTGTATATGCGAGAGTGTAGATATTATACTATTATTAAAACTGCCCTCAATTTATCTTCAGCCGAGAGGTGTACACCGTTAACTTTAAATTCTCACAAGGGGTACGATTATTGTAAATGTGAGAATCACTGCCACGGTGGAAACTTTTTACTTACAGGATTGTTGTGTACACTAAAAACATATTTGTATTTTTTGTTTTTTTTTAATGTTAAAATTGTGCTGTAATCTCACACTTTAACATAAGGTAAAGGTAAAGGATCATGTTACACGCCCATTGAAGCATATTGGGAATATGGTTGTTAGGCCCATATTTTCTTGACCATACCGCATACTAGGGATGATGTGGTCAGCATAACGCCGGCCGCCTTTAACCTTCCCAGAGTTGCTCTTGTACCAATTTCATGAGGCTAGGTCGTTCCAGCGTTCTCTGTCGCTTCCACGGTTCCGTGCACACTTGCCCGCTCACTAATTCAGACATCCACACAGCTGCTCTATTATTTCTTTCACAACATTCATTCGCTCAAATATTCATACACTCATATTTGCAATCCATTCATTCATTTACACACTTGCACTCGCTTCTATCACACTCACTTACACATGCATCCACGCACTCATACACTCATTCACTTGTCACACACTCAGTCGCTCACTTCTCACACACATTCATTTACTTCGCACACACCCACTCAATCACTCATTCACTTACTTCTCACACACTCATTCATTTCTCACACACTCATTCACTTACTTCTGACACAATCATTCACTCACACGCTCATTCACTCACACAATCTTTTGATTAATTTTCTCGTACACAGTCATAAACGTATTCAATTACTTTGCACATACTCAAACACTCATTTATTTACTTCTCACACACTCGTTCACTTAATTCCCATACACTCATACAATCTTTCATTTACTTAACACACTCACACATTCATACACTCAGCACTTCTCACACGATTATTCATTTAATTCTCACAAAATCATTCAATTAATTCTAACGCACTCCTTCACTAACTTCTCTCACACTCAATTCCATTGCTTCTCACACTCTCATCTATTTAGCTTTCTCACACCTATTCACTTACTTCACACATTCCCACACACTTTCGCTTACTTCTTACATGCACACTCACACACAGAAATACACTTATTCACTTACTTTCACGTACTTCTTATACACTCTTTCACTTACTTCTAACACACTTATTCCCTTCTCACAATCATCCACTTCTCACAATCATCCACTTCTCTCACACTCATACAGATTCATTTACTTCTCACACACTCCTTCACTACTTGCACACTCATACACTTCTCAGCCATTCTCTTCATACACAGTGACACAGGCATTTACTTACTTCTCAGATATTCATTCACTTACTTCTCATACAATCATTCACTTTTGACATACTTATTTATCAACTTCTAACATTCGCGTTCACTTCTCACACACTAACACACATATTCACTTCTCATTCACTCACACACACATTCATTTACTTCTCATACAATCATTCACTTTTCTCATACTCATTTACTTACTTTTCACACACTCATATATTCATTTACTTACTTTTCACTTCTTCTTCTTCTTTCTTTGATCCTTAGCCGCCGACCGTCAAAGCAGTCAGTGGCCATTACGCCTGGTGGCGTCTTGTAGGGCAACAACAAATTGATTCCACTTTGCTCGGTCGGAGGCCATCCTTCGTACAGTGCCCCAACTCTGGTTCATTCTTTGCATATCAGCCTCCACAGTCCTCCGCCAAGTTGTTTTTGGTCGGCCTCTCTTTCGTTTTCCTTCAGGGGTCCATAGCATAGCTGTTCTTGTGATGGCATCGGGGTCTCTTCTGAGGACATGGCCAACCCAGCTTTTCACACACTGATTAATTTACTTCTCACTCATCCGCTAACTTACTTCTCGCAAACTCATTCACTTGTGACACTCTCGTAAAACAGGCAGTGTAACTCTTACAAGAGCAGAGTAAGGTATCAGTTTACAGCTTGGTAGGCTAGGTTTCGACCCCAAACCAGGTAACTTTGGCCAGCGCTCTTACCATTTAGCCAATCGGACGCTGTACTCAGACTTAACACTGCCTACTTCGCATTCGCCTTTCTGCTCTCGTTACACAACGCTACCAAAATTCTCATCAACGGCAAAGAGTAGTTATGCATCTGCTGTTTTCTCAGCTGTCGGCTTTGTTTACATAGGGATATCCGAATGCTTCGGCAGTCGTGTCAGCTGGTAAGCCACAGCATTAACCCTTCAGCATATTGTTTTCTGATCCTCTATATATTCTATGACAGTCTGTGAACATGTATTTAATTTTCTGGACTTATTTAAGCGAGGTATTATGGAATTGGACGTTAAGTGGGACTTGGGATTCTGCTAAACTTCATTGCATTGCAAGGTTTTAAGTGTGTTGATCTGCATTTGATTACTTTCCCATCGTTATATTGAGAGCGTGTTCATGTTCTGCCAGTTTGTGTACTTTTTAAAATATTTAAATAAAATTTTGCCTCGTTTTGGCGAAGCGCTTCCCGTTCAACCTAGTCGGTTATATTAGGGCGCGTGTTCAAATAAAAAAGATCGTTAGGTCTGATAACATTAGTACATCTTAGTTTGTGTACGTCTTTGTAACAAAGATTCCCAACATATGTGTTAAGAGCTGCCCTGGGGTACATACCAAATACCTATCTACCTATCAACCTGTCTTCATACATGTCCTCCTATCTACCTACCTACTTCCTTATCCATTATTTACCTCTCTGCCTACCGACCTATATACTCGTACCTTCAAAGCGACGTACTTACCGACCACATACATAACTACCGACCATATACGTACCGGCCACATACCTACCAATTTACCTACTCAATCTAACAATCTGCCAACCTACTTACCCGTGCATCTACCTACCTTCTTGTCTGCCTCCTGTCTACCTGCCTTCCAATCTACCTACCTACTTATCTACCTACCGACTTAATACCTACAGTTCTAGATACCTGCCCACTTACCTAGCCCATCTACCTACCTACCGACTTACCTACCCATCGACCACCTACCTACCTACTTACCATCCTTGTCCGACGTTAATCACAGTATATATTCAGAGATATCAACATGAGAACCAAGCTGACAATGTATGACCGTATATCAAGAGCCAAAATTCCACCAAACAATTTAATCAAGTTAACTGAGACACACAAGCAATTGACGCACTGAAAAATGATATCCCAAATATGTTTCCAGCCGAGCTTGAAATCTATTGATGCGTAAACCAAACCAGCACAAACGCTTTGTTTTGTGCCATTATAAACTTTATGTAGTGTGTTATGTTCTTGTAATTGAATCTCGCACATTCCTTCCGTGTTTTTTTTCTACCGAGACCTTTGAAAGTCGAACGCCTAAGAGATCATTGTACACTTTAGTGTTATGTTTATTGCGTGTCCTTACAGTGTTCTGCTTTGCTAGTAAAATTGTGCGTTGTTATAGCTGTTTATGTGCATTGGTGATAACATTGTTGTGTGTAGAAGTCATTGCACCTTGTCGTATTGGGGTGCGAAGAATGTCATACCAGTAATACCATAAAATAGCTACAAAGAGGATTGTAATTGGGTCTAGCAGCTTCATCACTTGATATAGATTTCTCTAGAAGGTTTCTCTGTAAGATGTACTCGAAGAGTTTGAACAAATGTCTCAATGCAAAAAAGGAGGTCAAGCAGTGGCGGCCGCATAAAAGGCAGGCAAATCGTAAAGAGTAGGCCTACCAGGCCGCTGCCCTGGCAAAATTTAAAAATTAGAAACCAAACCAAACCAAACCAAGGCAGGGGTTGGAAAACATTTTTTAGAGACCGACCAAAAAGAAAATATTTTAAGACTCGCAGACCATGAGGACGTGATGAAATCAAACAGAACAGTGTGATGAGTCCTTGGTTTTGTAATGTCCATTTATGTTGTATTCTTTTAACACTGCCATAGTCTCATTGCCTATTAAACACAATACTTTGTTATCTGATTGAGTAACAAAATAGTCCACATTCCACAGTTTTTGTTTTAAACGCGACATTCATAATCTAACTTTTCATTTTTCTCACTCTTGTTGTGACATACTGAGTACGGATAATAATGAATATGAATATTTTAAAATACCTACATTCACTGGCACACACTCTGGTGCATTTGGGAAAACACAATACCTCTCTGTTAAAAGCATTAGAATCAGCGCGATTAAGCAAATTTCAGCATAAAAAGGGGAAATAATTATAAGCGGGAAATGAAGCATTTGTATGTAGTGTCAAAAACTGCATAACTCTTGAAAAACCCCTCAGAGTTAAAAACAAATGTCAAACTTATTTATTTACTTAGTCGTTCTCCTTCTACCGTGAGGTGTAGAGGTTTGGAAGAGAGAGCGCCAGACTATCCTATCGGTTGTCTTCCTCCTGGCCTGGTTCCATTCTAGTCCTCGGTCCTTCAAAGATTGTCTAATGTTGTCCTCCCAGCGGACTCTGGGTCGTCCTCGGGGTCTGGATCCTTGGCTCTTTGTTTCCCATGCTTGTCGTGGTATCCGATCTTCTCCCATTCTGCAGACATGGCCAAACCATCTTAATTGGGACTGTTCTACTTGGGTCTGCAGGGGGTAGGATTTAAGGCCTTGACGTATCGTCTGGTTGCGTACCATGTCTCAAATGTCAAACACAATGTAAAATTTACTCTCTTCTCCACTTCTCTGTGACGTTTTAAGAAATGGATCATCGACTCAAAAGTTTGATATATCATTGGCAGGTTGGGGAAAAAAAATGAAGCCACAGGCCGGATCTGGCCTGTGGGCTTTAGTTTGCCGACCCCTGAAATAAAGGTCTAGAAACTGAAGAGGAACAGATAGAATGACGTTTGGAAGTTGAAGATGAATGGCTCACAAATGACGTTAGTAAGTTGAAGATGACGGCTAAAGAATGGTACTAAGAAGTTGAAGATGACGGCTTACGAATGACATTAGGAAGTTGAGGATGAACGGCGTATGAATGACGTTAGAAAGTTGAAAATGAACTTTCATGAAGGAAGTCAAGAAGCTGAAAATGAACGGCACTTAATGCAACATAGTTGTATGAGAGGCATACAAGAATGGTTGTTTTAAAATTTAAGGGCAGATAAAAATCAGTCAATACCATTTAGTTCGTCAAGAGATACAGGCCTTCAACAAATGCATGACAAGTCCGCCTGTCACGTGCCATCAGAGCAAATTCTCTTGATGACTTCCCCATCACTCTCATATCGAACATTTAAAACCACAAAAACGTCAACAGATAAAAATACAATATGCCAATTTCGAAACCATTTGGACTTTACTACGAGGGGAAGTCAGTAAGTAGGTCACAAACTGATATGGGGTAGCTGAAAATTGTATTTGGTAGTTTCTAAAGGTGTCATTAGGTGGCAGCAACATCCAGCTTGATGATTACTTTAGGTAGCAAACGCTAGGTGTCGCATGCGCAGCTCAGATAAAAATGGCAACCTTGCTCGTGGAGTGTACGACCGAAGAACAGCCTGCTGTTGTGCGGTTTTTTTTTTTTGGGGGGGGGGGGGGGGGGGGGGGGGGGGCAAAAAGACTTCCTGCAAAGGATATTCATAAGGAAATGTTTCCTGTTTACGGTGAGAAGTGTTAGTCGCGTAAAGCGGTATATGACTGGGTCGATAAATTTTCTCAAGGACACTCAAAAATTGCTGATGAAGACCGACCTGGTCGTCCTTTTTCAGATTGCGTCAGAAGCAATCTGTGCGGCGGGTGGGGGAGATGAATCGAGCTGACAGGCGAGTAACGATAGACAGTGTAGCTACTGCATTAGGGTGTTCTCATGGTTTAGCCTACAGCATAATGCATGATCGTTTGAATTTCCGGAAAGTGTGCTCACGGTGTGTGCCCAGACAACTGACTCAGGAACACAAAATGAACCGAATGGGCCTGTCCTTGCAACATCTCTCTCGGTACGCAGATGAAGGAGAAGACATGCTTAACAGGATTGTTACTGGGGACGAATCATGGGTGCATCACTACCAACCCAAATCAAAGCGTCCTTCAATGCAATGGAAACATCCTTCTTCACCTTCTGCCAAGAAATTCAAGGTTACGCCATCATCAGGGAAGATTATGCTTACAGTGTTTTGGGATTCTCAAGTAGTGCTGTTAACCCATGTCCAGAAGAAAGGTGAGAATGTGAATGCTGCATCGTACTGTGAAGTTCTGTTGATGCTTCGGGATGCAATTCGAAGAAAACTTCCAGGCGTACTGCTCCATCACGACAATGCCAGACCACATACGGCTCGATTAACCCAGGCGAAAATTGAACAACTAGGGTGGCAACTTCTTGAACATCTGCCTTACAGCTCCGACTTAGCCCCGAGCGATTTCCACCTGTTTGGTCCACTAAAAACTCACCTTGGCGGCAAACGTTTCGCGGATGACGAAGAGGTTGAACGTGAGGTGCGAATGTGGCTGAGACAGCAGACCAAAGACTTCTATGCTGCAGGTTTTGAGGCACTGATAAAGCGATGGGATAAGTGTATCAATGTTGGTGGAGATTATGTTGAGAAATAAGGGGAAATGTAAGTGCAATGTATAATAAATGGTTTTCAAGTTCGTATCTCATTTAGTTTTGTTTTTTTAAAATAGCCATTTGTGACCTATTTACTGACTTGCCCTCGTATTAAATATTTCGGGAACTTAGAATCAGAAGTATGGGAGGTGGGGTGGTGTGGTGTGGGGAGGAGGGGGGGGGGGGGGATGAGAACAACTAGAACAATAGTTATCAAAGTCCACATCAATTTGTTTGGATGTAGAAAACAGCAAAAATGTAAGAACAACTAGAACAATAGTTATCAAAGTCCACATCAATTTGTTTGGATGTAGAAAACAGCAAAAATGTAAGAACAACTAGAACAATAGTTATCAAAGTCCACATCAATTTGTTTGGATGTAGAAAACAGCAAAAATGTAAGAACAACTAGAACAATAGTTATCAAAGTCCACATCAATTTGTTTGGATGTAGAAAACAGCAAAAATGTAAGAACAACTAGAACAATAGTTATCAAAGTCCACATCAATTTGTTTGGATGTAGAAAACAGCAAAAATGTAATAATTAACTGGAAAGCTTATCGCCATCCTCATCTTGTAATATGAACGGCTACAGATATCATCACTGCAGGAGCAGGTGCTTTGATGTAGGCTTCCTCAGGGGAGCCATCTGCGGTGGTAGATCCATGTTCCATACGAACAGAAACAGAAGATGGTGATAATCCTGATTGAAAAATGGACAGCCGTAGGCAATAAATTTCCCAGTAGGGGGTAGTAAGCAGTGGAAGATATTATTCTGTTGCACGGTAACGAGGGTAGACACCAAAGTTCAGACAATTAAACCACGGGGCTGGTAAATTTTGTACCATCCACTTCTCGATCTGTGTACTGTATCAGTTCAATCAGCTAGAACAGTGTTTATAAACCTATGGGTCATGACGCAAAACTGGGTCGCAGGAAACCGTGCGTTGGGTCACAGGAAACCATGTTTTACGCGATGTTTTAAACGACACACCTTAGCTGAATTCTTATAACTTATTTTACTTGTCAGTTTTTGTAAATGGCTCGCCAGCTTCACCACTGGAAAATTCGGGTCGTGGTCACAAAGAGGTTGAGAACCATTGAGCTAGAATGACTATTGGGCATATACTTTTAAACGCAGTTCCAAATTTGAAGAGTACCAGTTGCCAGATTTTTGGGCGACCGAAAGTAGAAACAAATTAATTGGAGGAGCTGGATGTATATCTCAGTAATGGCGACCATTATGTGTATATCTAATCAGACAACACTTTCACTCATTCTTTCATACCCTTCAGCTCTCTATTGTTCCATGGCCTTCAACAAACATTTTCAAACCGTTCGGAGATACATTCTTAAAGCGTGTTTTGGTGAATACTTATACAAATTAACACTAATAATTCTCTGTTATCCCTCTTACGTGCACAAATCTACGTTGCTTATCTAAAATTAACGTCTTTAAATCTATTATTACATGAATCACTGTATTCCCACGTAAACTGACTTTATAGACATAGAACATGCTCGCTTCTTGAACACTTTAGAGGAAATGCCTGAAGATGAAAAAAAGCAAATTCTAGAAAAGAGGATTGTATTAAGGGATGGGGAGAACGCTCTGTTGATTTCATTTCAAGATTACATGTTAATGAACAGTGGTGGCTCTCACCAGGGATACAAGTACCACGGGGGAAAAAAAAGGGGGGGGGAGGGGGGTTGGTAGGTTGCATCAAAAATGGTGAATTATCATGTGCTTTGTTTTTTAGTAAAATATTTATGAGCTAATTTCAGAATCATTTAACTTCTAATTGATACAAGCATATTTACGATGTTCCTATTTGAGTTAATATTACGAGAAAGGCTGGGTTGTAGAATTTTTAAAACCGAAAAGCACTCCTTTCTCAGTGTTCTATGCCTTCTATAGTCTTGGATCTGGCCCAGAAAGGTTGAGAACCACTCATAAATAGAATGCGGGTTCTGCTGACATCTGTATTTCCTTCTGTCTCTATTGTCTAACCCAGTGGTGGCCAAGCTAAGGTTGGCCGAGGGCCAGATTATCGTAAAGGGTAACACTAGAGGGCCAGACCTATAAAATCCTTAAAAATAACGTTCTGAGATTTAGTTTTACATATATAATGAGCCACGTACATAAAGCAACGGCAAACTACTGTACTGCACATCTGCCAAGACATGTATACCAGTCTTCGAACTGAAATTACTGTTAAAAAAATATAATGCATCTGTTGTTTTAATTTGTTTTGTAATATGGCAAGTAATTATTTATTTCAAACATCCATTTGTGTGTTATTTCATTGTGAAGAGTGTGGCTTCAATCAACAATAAGAGGCCGGCCACAACGGGTTGGCGGGCCGATCAAAACTGTTTGGCGGGCCGGATCTGGCCCGCGGGCCGTAGTTTGGCCACCGCTGGTCTAACCGACAGACGTGGCTAGTGAGAATGCACATGGGTTGTTAATGCGCCTCGGAGAGTGTCCTGAAAAGGGATTATGTCCCTTCTGAGGAAAGGCCCCCGGATACTACCTTCACGACTGGTTCTCTACATGATCAACTGCTGGCCTAGCTTAACTCACAGACTTAGTAGAGCATGTAATGTCACCAGACGAATGCTCCCTGCTGCGTTGGAGACGTGGCACCTGCTTGGTGAATCTGTGAACTCAGGAAGAGGCCAGTCAACGAAGAATGATGCAGTGTTTTAAAGGTCATATTTGTCAGCAAAATAATGCAACAATTTTATCTACACCGCACGTGTGCTGCGAAGACTATAGCAGAGGATCCTTCAATTTACCTAACTTCAGTCTGCGCAAAAAAAGAAAGAAAGGGGGGGGGGGGCGGGTGGGAGGGGTAGCAGTACGTTTTAAACTTTGCTGAAACATTTTATTGCTGTAGTGTAGCAAGTTTACGAGCTCGTCAGCTCAGCTCGTACAGCAACATCCGAAAGACAAACATTTTTACGAGCTTGTCAGCTGATATCTCGTACAGTAACATCCGAAATATCTAACATTTTTACGAGCTCGCCAGCTCGGATTGTACAGTAACATCCGAAATATTTAACAAGTTTACGAGCTTGTCAGCTCATATCTCGTACAGTAACATCCGAAAGATCTATCTCGCGTTGATGCATGTTGATGAGCCCATCAAATTCCTGTTTACAAGGTTCAAACTGCACTGGGATATTTGCTTGACTAGAGTAGCTTCGTTTTCTTTAAGGAAGGAGTCTTATATTGCCGTGGCGTCCGTTGTATACCCCATATGGGCCATAATGATAAGACAGAGCTCCAAACAAGAGGATTTTTGTTAAATCTTGAGTTTTCAAGTCAGAGCCCAAACAAGATTACTGGCTTAGTCTGGAGTGATGATACCCAGAAAAAAAAGAAGTTGGGGTGGGGGGGGGGGGGGGGGGTGTTACAATTTCCTGCACCTACTGTCTTAGGGATATTGCTCTAATCACAGATCTTCCTCCACGTTCGCAAGAACTTTTCTGACACATCTGGCACCCATAGGCTTCCAGAAGCGGAATTTAAGGCTTCTTTTGAAAGTCTCCTGTGATTAGAGCGCTCGCTGCTGGAAACTCAATGGATGGGTATGAAAATAAAAATCGAAAAAAGGCAATTCGTCTTACTAGGACAAAATATAGCCAACGTTGCGGCAAGAAGGCCTTCATCAGGGGAAGGAAAGAAAGTGAGGGCTAAATAAGACACATAAGCACAGCGACCTGGTTCGAAGGCATTATCGCCAACTGCTCTAGTGCACCCCGCTGTAAAAATGGGGTTTCTGATTTAGGATAGGCAAAGGCAGCGACGAAGGGATCTGGTCATCATCGCTTCACAAAGCTGAGACGTGAAACCTCTTGACAGTTTGCTCTTCTACGGAAGTAACTGCTATGGAGCTACTTCACCTTGTGAAGTATGGCGGAATAGAAATCCCCAATTCACCGTGGCTCTCAACAAAGAAACACATTCAGGGGAGTAACGGCTGAAACTTGTATCTCTATCAGGGAATCAATCTTGGTCTTTAAAAAAAAATGTGTTATAAGGCTGAAATTAGAGCATAACAGAGGCGTAGTATTATAGTGGGCTATGCTAACGTGGTCTCCAGCTGCTTGGAGGCACGATACGAATAAACAAACAGTCTTGGTTATGTGCTCAGCTTCACACAGATTTGGAACGTTTCCGATCTTGACATCGGCGTAAACATTAACCTATGAAAGTAAACGGTAGAAAAGCGTTAAGAAATATGTTTTGTTCAAAAAGGGAAAAACGTTCAGAGGAACATATGTGTTAGTTCAGAAGAGGTAGACTTTTATTGTTCACAGACGTAGAATGGGGCAGAAACGTGAGAAGAGCGAAGAGCTGAAGAGCTGAAGAGCTGAAGCAGCGTGAAGAATAAAGATTTGGTTCGGTTTTGGCTTTAAAGACCATCTTCATTACACACGGACAACTCCATCTGTGCTGCGATCTCCTACCTTAGATCACACAAAGAGGATCTCAGCACAGTGCACCAACTCCGTAGCAACGGCGAGGATTCCAATGTGTGTATACAGCAATCACACATTCTATACATATTTTTATGATGGGTAGGTTTCCAAATTACTAAATTTTTCCAGGGCAGCAGCCGTATGGCCTACTCTTTACGATGTCCAACTGCCGAGGGATTTTTAACGTGCTCAACGTGCATACTGGACTTCCTATATTTTCGTCTTTATCCCACACGACTAGGCATCACTTCTCAGGAAATCAGGAGGGAGTATGACATCATTAGGAACCCCTGGTTTTGAAAAAAAAAATGAAATTTCCATCACTTATATTCCCTCTACTGGGAGCGAACCCGGTACCTTTAGAATTAGAGGCGGACGCCATACCTCTGAGCCACTCAGACCCTCATGAAAATTTGAAGAAGCGCAAAGAAATAAGAATTTAAGAAGCGCGAAGAATAAAAAGTTGAAACAACGTGAACAAATAAGAGTTGAAGAAACGTGAAGAATGAAGAGTTAAAGAAGCGTGAAGAATGAAGAGTTAAAGAAACGTGAAGAATGAAGAGTTAAAGAAACGTTAAGAATGAAGAGTTAAAGAAGCGTGAAGAATGAAGAGTTAAAGAAACGTTAAGAATGAAGAGTTAAAGAAACGTTAAGAATGAAGAGTTAAAGAAACGTTAAGAATGAAGAGTTAAAGAAACGTTAAGAATGAAGAGTTAAAGAAGCGTGAAGAATGAAGAGTTAAAGAAACGTGAAGAATGAAGAGTTAAAGAAACGTTAAGAATGAAGAGTTAAAGAAGCGTGAAGAATGAAGAGTTAAAGAAACGTTAAGAATGAAGAGTTAAAGAAACGTTAAGAATGAAGAGTTAAAGAAGCGCGAAGAATGAAGAGTTAAAGAAGCGTGAATAATGAAAAGTTGAAGAAGCAGTAAAAATGAAGACTTTAAGAAGCGTGAAGAATAAAAAAAGAAGCGCAAAGATGAACAGCTGACGTCGCAGTAAGAATGAACAGCTGAGGTCGCAGTAAGAATGAACAGCTGAGGTCGCAGTAAGAATGAACAGCTGAGGTCGCAGTAAGAATGAACAGCTGAGGTCGCAGTAAGAATGAACGGCTGAGGTCGCAGTAAGAATGAACAGTTGAAAATGCACTAACAAAGAAGAAAAAAAAGCACATGTGAAAATGCGTCTCAACCATTGTCCTAAATTGTTGCTTTTTATTCAAATAGATTTCTAGCTTCCAAATAGTCTCGTGTATTGATCGCCATCGTGAATGAAAATGTGACGAAAGATACAACAATAGAGAGAAAGAGTGCGTGTGTATCTACGTGTGTGTGTGTGTGTGAAAAGAAAGAGAGAAAGAGAGAAAAGTGGGACGAAAAGGCCGTACATTAAAAGGGAGGGGGGAGTGGTTAAAAAGAGAGCATTGTGAAGGGTGTGCATGCGCGCGTGAAAGCACGAGCGATATGCTATAAATTAAGCGCCAGCGAGGCGCGTACAGATAGAATAAATTACACAAATAAAATTTATTAACGAGCAAGGAGAAATATGGACACTCGCATAACATAATACAAGCGTGTTTGTTTTGTTGATAATTAGTAATTATGGCATTTCATTCTCAGTATATCGTGTGTAGTTCTGAACATCTACTTTAAAGGTGCCCAACATAAGAGGAACAGAGAAAGCACATGTGCCCATCACCAGCAAGTACCATTCTTGGAAAAACTGTTCAGAGATACCAACAGCCTTAAGGTGACCACTACTGTCTTTCACTACATATAACCTCTACACTAAATGGTCACAGAAACAGAATGTGTTCACAAAATATAGCAACATGTAGAATTAGAACACCATATACTACAGTGCCCTGCACTCCAGGGAATGAGACAACTCGTCCTACCATACAACCCATCTGTAGCGTGAGGTTTTTATTGGCTCTAGGATCAGTATAGTACTGACAATACAGAAGTAGAATTTCTGCAGAATATGGTGAAGTCCCAGTGTCTGAGAGAACAACTGGTATCACAAATTAGTTACGGCTGTGAATGATCTGATCTCGAAAAATTAGTAGAGAGGAGACAGTCATTAATTGCCACCCCCGCTGTGTAACTAACTGTGATATAACAAGGAAACAGATTTTACTTAACAATTATAAAATTGACAAGTCGTTCAAATACGATTTCCTTATTATTTATTTAGTATATACACTATCTACTCTTGTGCTGAAGGGTGGATGTTGAAAATGGAATGCAATGGATTTGTAAGTTTACATATGATTTACAAATATATATATATATATATATATATATATATATATATATATATATATATATATATATATATATATATATATATATATATATATATATATATATATATATATATATATATTACAACAAGTTTTCCAATTATAGGAACAAAAATTATATCAGCTGTGCTGTTACTCAATTATAGTAAATGTATCAGCTGGGCTGTTAATTAAATATATAAAATTTATCAGCTATGCTGTTAATCTTGTCTATTGCTACGCTAACTCAGTTTTTCGTCCTTGACCGTTTAATGCTCACAATTGCCGACGGAACCGGTACTAATGTGTACTCATCTCTTGAAACAGTTCTGTCCTTAATTTCTTGCACACAACACCCGCTGATGATCGTTTCGTTAGCCCACCCAAGACTGAGGGGGACTAAAGAGGTAGCTCCTGTGCAATCACTGTGCTCCTGCGAAGTTCCAGGCAGCTGGATTGACTGGACATACGACCTCAGGTTGGATGACACGAATAAAACCTGTAACAAGTAAAAATATGGGCTAATTTCTGTCCTCAAGCCCACCTATTTCTATTGTGTATGAGATGAGCGTGTCTCTGGTGTCTGCATGTAGGATGAATGACAACATGGCTCATTATGAGTTAGCAATAGCGAGACAAGACAGGTGTCTACTTGCAAAACATTCTTTCTGATAAATTAATGCATGAATACATCCAATAATATAAATTCAATACATGAATACATCCAATAATATAAATTCAATACATGAATACATCCAATAATATAAATTCAATACATGAATACATCCAATAATATAAATTCAATACATGAATACATCCAATAATCTGTACACCTAGGTGTGATACAACCGTTTCCTTCCCCCTATAATATACCAGGCCCTCTCTGACAAGTGCTATACTGGCTGGTAACATATATCCTAACAATATTGTTGTGTTCTGATGATAGGAGTTATATGAGACGAGGACTGATTGGTTATATTTCAGGTTGGAGTTATATGAGACAATAGATTGGAGTTATATGAGACAATAGATTGGAGTTATATGAGTCCTAACAAGGACTGTTTTGGTTATATTTCAGTTGGTTTTATATGAGACAATAGATTGGAGTTATATGAGACAATAGATTGGAGTTATATGAGTCCTAACAAGGACTGTTTTTGTTATATTTCAGTTGGCTTTCGTCTTCATCAATCATATCAGGAAATACAATCATTATACCTAATTCCCCAAGATATAATCAGTAACCTGATACATTCATAGTGAAACAATTTATATTAAATATATACAGGTGTAGGTAGTATAAATGACACACAACAAATACAAACATTATATATCTGATGTAGGCCTATTTTCCTACAAGTTTATAGTAAATATATTTACCCTCTAAGATTTTAAACAGGCCAGACGACTTTTAGTGAAGCAAGAGTTCCCGGTCAATGCAGGTGAGCAATAAATCAGTCTGACAGCTTCTCTTCTCCAGTCGGTCGTCTAGCTGGCTTCGTGTTGGTGTGTGCGTGATTTTGAATAAAATCTCGCACGTATATATATGAAGATGAGGTAACTTTTACTGCTAAAGGAACGTTTTTGATAGGTTCTCGGCGTGGCAAGCTGATTGGCTATATGCGGTTCCGTACAATCCGCCGTACAATCCGTGACCGAGACGAGTCCCGAAAAAACAGGGCTTATGCCTAATTTTATTATGTTTTCCGCCATATTGGGAGACAAGATGGCCGTGACCGAGTCCCGAAAAACAGGGCTTATGCCTAATTTTATTCTGTCTCAGAGACTGGTGAACGGTGCTCGTTGATTGGCTGTGGCTTATTTGTATCTCGACATAGTGTATTAACTAAGAAGTGGGTTTACACACTCGTTTCACGACACCACCCATAGACAATAACACTTTATGGCAGCCCAAAACAGCATATACGAACTGTGCAATACCACATGATGGTATCAAGGTCACCAAGAGCTGACGCTCAATGGCAGTGGATCAAAGTCAAGTCTTTGAACATACTGAAGTCGACGTCTGAGATTGAACGCAGAAGAAGAAGAAGAAATGTTTATTTCTCCGGGGGTCTCTGATGAGACGAAGAAAGAATAAGACTAGTGCTGCCCCAGGCATGTCATAAAAGGCTGTTAATATGAGGTTATGGATGAGGCTGGCAACCTTATAATTTAAAACCCATTGCTACATAAACCACTTCTGCAAGATCACATGAATGCTACGACGCATGCTTCCTGCACGGACACCAGCTGAAGTCGTAGCTGCATGTAGGAGCCTCCGACAGCTCAAGTGAGGCCCGGGTTATTTTACTATGTGAGGCCTTATCATTGTTTGGGAAGAGGAATTAAAAAGTGCGTTAAACATGCGTACTTGGCTGAGGTGAGGCGTCTTCTGAGCTGAACTCTGGGCCATATGGCCATGGTGGGGATATTTTTCTAGGACTTGACGCCTGGCTTTCTCCATAAGAAACAAAAGGAGAAAACGAAGCAGAAAAAGAAGAATTTAGTTAACCAGTCTTTCAGTCCAGCCTCTGCAGACCCACGTGGAACAGTCCCAACTAAGTTGGTTTGGCCTTTTGCTGCATTTTGTTGCATACTTAAACAATGTTTGTTAATCTGACAATAAATCAAATCTGTGTTACGTGTGTGTACCTCCAAGGTCAATCAAATGCACGTGGTGGAAAGGGAAATAATGCATGTTTGAAAATGCTTCCTATGGCAAAGCCTGTTGATAATATTGCTTAAATTTGCTTTTCACGTGCAAGTCGTGACTATAGTGAACACATTTCACCCACTTTTCGGAAGGAACGGGCAATGGGTATGTTTGTAACATTTACCATTTTAGCCATGGGTCAGCTCATTGCCGTCTTGTGGTAGACCTTGGACGTCCTGACCTGCGTTGTTCTGCGACACTGCCGGTTGCATTATAACGATCACGCAGAGTTTGTATGACAGAGTGGGCAACTCCTAATCTCCTAGCAACTTCTCGCAGCCCTACATCATCCTGCAGCCATGCCATCGCTCTCCATCTGTCAACATTGGTCAAGCGTCTTAGCGTATATGTCTATTTACTCGCCTACCGTATATTTCTATTTACGGTTGGTCTTTTCTCACACTTTTTAAACTCTTTTAGTGTACGGAAACCGTATTCTGTGCTTTCCCAAGCTCTGTTAACAGTATCGAACTGCATCCTTTTACAACGGACTCGCCCCGCCCACTTCTTGTTTAACAGGAAAAGCGGTTATCAACGACTTGTTAAATCGACCCAATTATTTCCCTTTCCTGCATCGACGCCATTACTCCATCGACTAATACGTCACGTCCGGTCCTATATTTCTCTGTGTCTCCTTAGCGCTGTCAGATGTTCTTTAGTGTCTTTCAATTGTTCTTCCGGTTCTTCTAACGTGTCTCCATAATGCTTCTTTTGTTGTTATTATTGTTATTTTTTTGTTTTTGGTTTAAATTACATGTCTTATTTTTCATCATTTCCGCCATTTTTTTTTCTTCTTTCTGTGCTTCCTCATCTTTTCGTCCTTCACGGTTTCTTATTGATCTCCTTCCTATTTTCATCTTTTTCCTCCCTCTCAGCTTCTTCTTTTCCTTCCTCTTCGGGCTGTTTTCCTCCCCGACTTCATCCTTAAGGTTGTGCTATTCAACACGATTTTCTTCCTTCCTTTCTGCCAGGAGCAACATCTGGCATTCCAGTTCTTTGGAAACTTTATCTGAGTACATTCTGATCTCCTCTTAGGTTGTTCGATCACGTCATGCTTATTACTGCTGAAGTACCTAGTGGTGCGGGATTTTAGTAATAGGACATCACGAGGATGCAAAAGCTGTATAGGATAACTGAAATGTTCAAAAAAGCTGTGTCTCCTTTCTCCTATTCTACTACCCCATCTATCTCAGAATTTACCCTCGGTGAGAATTAAACGTAATCCTTCGAGAGAGATTGTCTTTACATTTAAATTGAATAGCTTTATCCTTATTTTACATTTAAATGAAAAGGTTAATAGTACAGATATAATTTGTTTACATTTACATCTCCACTGTTTGAAAAGTGTTCACAATATAAACTGAATCTGTTTTCATTTACATTTACACTGAAAAGTTTGAAACTTTCATTTACTTTAAAGTGAATATGTGTTTACATAGACAGCAATGTGTGTAAGATGTAACAAATTATTACTTTATCTAAAGTAATCTTGCCAGTCCTGTTTGTCCGTAAGGTGTATCCCCGAATTACCAGCGTTGCGACCAGCGGAGTCTCGCCTTATCAGCAATTAAGCAAATACGCTGAGCGATTTAGTGTTAAGCTGACGTCTGATGTCCGCCGCTGCCGATATTAACCAACATGGTTGTCGATAATATTATCTCTGCCGCTCTTTGCAAAGCTTTAGGGAAGGGGCGGGTAACAAACAGACATGGTGACTTATCCCTGAGAAGGGTGTAAGAAGGAATATACAAAATATCTGCTACACATTGCAGAGAAAGAAAGAAAGTGCGACAATTGAAAGCACGGAATAATAATCAGTACAAAAATATAACTGATACTGCCGTAGTGAAACATAGATTGAGAAGGGTCGCCCCATTCTGTCACAAAAGCATCACCCAGATATGCGTAGAACTGAAGGATTGAAATGACATGTCAAGATATGGAAGTAATCGCTGGAATTCAGACAAGTGCACGTGGAACAAGAGGGCAGAAGAAAGCGCCGCTTTTGGCGTGGCACCTATTGGGAAAACCTGATTGTAGCATTGCAAGGTAGTCCTCCTTCTAGAACCCCAGGGTTAGAGACGTAGAGGAGGACCACAAAAAAAAAAAAAGCACTGAGAAGAGACAAATTGGAAGCCACGCATGAAGGGGATAAAGATGACGTGGACAGACCCAGAACAAATAACATAAAACTGGTTTCTTGACATAAATGTTCTGAAGGCCTATGAGCCTTAGTTAGCTATAGGGGATGGGTGATGGTGATCAGCCAGGTCTTTTAGCTTACCAAAGAGTACCATCAGTTTTAAAAAAGTTTTTTTTTAACAATACTTAAAAAAGTGATTGAGAGAAAACAAGTTACGGAAGATTCATGTTACCAAAATTAGTATTTTTCATGCTATTTTGCGAAATAAGTTTAAAAACCTCATTAGGCTGTGATTAATCGTTACTAAACCGTACCTTGAGTGATCAGAGTGCTGGTCTCTCGCGGCAAGGGTGCTAGGTTCGATTAACGGTTTCAACACGCTGTAAATGGGTACCTGACTTTGGTCTTGAGTTAGGGAATGGAAAGTCAGCGAGGAAGGGAACTGGCCACCCCACCTCTCGATGCTGAACCTAGTATAGTGAAGTCTCTAACACTTTACTCCCCTACGGCAGTATCTGCTAATGGACTACCTTGACCTTTTTGAACTGTACCCTATAGTTGCCGAGGACGATTGGGCATCTTTGGGCGGATAGAGCACAGAGAAAAACCTGGTGTCTATCTAACTAAACATCTCTTTAGAAATATGATCTGCATCAGTCAGGTTTTTCGATCTTTATCTGTCTCTTTTGCTGCCTGTTTGTCTCTGTCGCTCTTTCTGCCTGTCTGTCTATGTCACTCTTTCAGCCTATCTGCCTCTGTCGCTCTTTCTGTCTGTCTGTCTATGTCACTCTTTCAGCCTATCTGCCTCTGTCGCTCTTTCTGCCTGTCTGTCTATGTCACTCGTTCAGCCTATCTGCCTCTGTCGCTCTTTCTGTCTGTCTCTGTCATTCTGTCTATCTGTCTCTGTCGCTCTTTCTGTCTATCTGTCTCTGTCGCTCTTTCTGTCTAACTGTCTCTGTCATTCTTTCTATCTGTCTCTGTCGCTCTTTCTGTCTAACTGTCTCTGTCATTCTTTCTATCTGTCTCTGTCGCTCTTTCTGTCTATCTTTCTCTGTCGCTCTTTCTGTCTACCTGTCTCTGTCGCTCTTTCTGCCTATCTGTCTCTGTCATTCTTTCTATCTGTCTCTGTCGCTCTTTCTGTCTATCTGTCTCTGTCGCTCTTTCTGTCTACCTGTCTCTGTCGCTCTTTCTGCCTATCTGTCTCTGTCATTCTTTCTGTCTGTCTCTTTCTGTCTACCGGTCTCTGTCGCTCTTTCTGTCTATCTGTCTGTGTCGCCTTTTCTGTCTATCCATCTTTGTCGCTCTTTCTGTCTACCGGTCTCTGTCGCTCTTTCTGCGCCTGTCTGTCTCTGTCGCTCTTTCAGCCTGTCTGCCTCTTTGCTTTTTCTGTCTATCTGTCTCTGTCGCTGTTTCTGTTTATCTGTCTCTGTCGCTCTTTCTGTTTATCTGTATCTGTAGTTCTTTCTGTTTATCTGTTTTTGTTGCTCTTTCTGTTTATCTGTCTCTGTCGCTCTTTTTCTGTTGCTCTTTCTGTGCCTTTGTCGTTCTTTCTATATTTCTCTGTCGCTCTTTATTTATGTCGGTCTCTCTCAATCTCTCTGTCTATCTGTCTCTCTCGCTCTTTCTATATACCTCTCTGAGTCGCTGTTTCTGTCTATATTCCTCTATCGCTCTTTCTGTCTGTCTCTCTTTCTCTTTTTTGGCTGTCTTTCTGTCTGTCTGTCTCTCTTTCTGTCTCTCTGTCTCTCTCTATTTCGTTCTCTTTTTCTCTGTTTCTGTCTGTCTCTGTTGCTCTTTCTCTTTATCTGTCTCTCTCGCTCTTTCTGTCTGTCTGTATCTCTCGCTCTTTCTGTCTGTATCTCTCGCTCTTTCTGTCTATCTGCCTCTGTCTCTCTCTCTCTCTCTCTCTCTCTCTCTCTCTCTCTCTCTCTCTCTCTCTCTCTCTCTCTCTCTCTCTCTCTCTCTCTCTTTTTGTGTTGATGTCAGGTCTTTTCCTTCCTCCTTCTTCGGATGTCGGTGAATGTCACACTGTGATGTATTACAATTTTCACAGCGTGACTCTGATCAACATCCATTTTCTTCCATAATTTTTAGATCGATAAGTTTCTGGTATGTTTGTGCATGTGTGGCCTTGTCCCTACCATTTAGTGTTGAGAATTGATGTGGCGGACAGGTGTCACAGAATTATTGGGTCGATCTCTTTTCCTCTCCGGCAGTATTTAGTTACATTTTTTGTGTACTTAATTTCTGTGGTCGGCACATTTTCTTTCTCTACTATCAAGCAGATATTTTGTAATTTCAAATCATCTAACACTCCTCTCAGTGATAAGTCGTCATGTCTGTTTTTTTTACCCGTTCATCCCTGCTGGAAAAGGAGACGGATGAGATAATATTAACCGACAATCATGTTGGAAAATTTTGGTTGTGCCCGACATCAGGCTACGGATTAGCACTAAAATCGCCCAGCGAATTTGTTTAATCGCTGATAAGGCTGATATGCCTTCCTCGACCAGATGGGTACACGAATAATTTTGTTTGCGCAAGTGACTGGAAGTTAGATTATTCGCCTGTGCGACACATTTCTGGACAGACAAGAATGACATAATCGTTTCCGGTGTCATGGAGCAGTCTATCCTTTCTCTTCCACATTCCTTTACTCAGTCCATCCTGACACTGTTTTCTAGTCTTCCGTATAAGACCCCTTTATTTTTCCTCCGAGAACGCTAGATCAGGTGAAGTTCCTGGTATTAATATTCGTTAAACAGGCAATTTAGATTCCACCAGGTAGGGTTTTGCGAAGACGCGATGGTAATTGTATGTTTTTCTGGGAGACATCAGTTAACCCGTGACTCACAGACGACCACCTATTTCCGGTCTAACAATGTATTTATCAGAGAAAATGTAACTTATCTTTACTCTTGACGAACACCGTGAAAGCAGCCAAAACTAAAGTTTAAGTACATAAGACTTTTAAAGGATATACTCATATATAAGAATATATAAGAGAGAGATAGAGAGAGACATTGTACACAACTGTGTGTAAAGTCAATAACGTGCTTATGAATATATTCAAATATTCAAGTTCAGACTGTGTGATCCTGAAGTGATCCTGTGCGTGCAGAGTGTCAGTAACATAGGACCTGGCTTCGCCCTCCCTCAATTTTGCTGAGCTCAAAAATCAAGAAGGGACAGGGACTGAATCTGCACCCCTGAGTGTTTACCAGACATCCTTGAAGACACTAGTGCCACACAGGGCAATCAGTCACCACCACGTGCCCTCTTCAAGAAGTCACAGCTGAGTGTCCTCTCTGCCTACATTCACAAGAACACTACGATAAGTATAATAAAGAGAAAGAAGATTACCACACATACCCACCAAACGCTCAGATTTAGCCAGTGAAGAAAATAAGGCACCCCACTGGGACCTAGATTCCTTATTTTTAGATTTAAACGTGATTCTTTTCCATATTTCTTTTTAATCAGATGTAAAATAACCCTCTGTAAATGTGATTCCCTTAATAAATAGCATATTGTTTATTTACTTACTACACGTCTGAGTCAATTTGATAAAAAATCATAAGCCTGTCCAGAGCTCTCTTTTTGTGATTACTTCCTTTTCTTGTTTACTGTCCTCTTTATTGTTGAAGTGTCAACATCGTGTGGTGTATGTTAGTTGTGGAACAAAAGTCACGTGGGAGAACAACTTGTCTGATTTTCTTACATGGTATTAAATTACCCTTGATTCCAGACAGTTAACCTCTTGGTTTCATAACAAATAACATCACTATTACAGTATTGCAAGAAAATCAATCTATATTCTTACTGTTATCCAGAGCAGTTGACCTGTGTCGACCTTGCTCTCTCCCTACGCGTGACATTCGGTACACCTTGTTACAAAGACATTACTTTCAATGAAAGTAAGAAGTTATTTGTAAACATTGCCGAGAGAGGATCGGATGTTTTCATTCCCTATTTGGGAGACATGACCTGTTTAGTAATGCGCAGAAGTTTCCATGAGGAAATAATTTGAATTACCCCACAAAACGTGCATGTTTGAAACGATTGGCAGGCACTCGGAATGAAGGCACAACGCCCCTTCCGATTGGAGCGCTGCTTAACATCGTAACAAACAAATGCGGGGGAAGACAGGCAATATAACCTGACACTTCAGCCAGAGTAGAACACTGTGAAAATCTACCTCGCGCCAAGAAGACAACCAGACCTTGCCAGAGTAAAGACTAAAATCAGCTTTCATTTATCAGACCGGACCTTGTTTGAGCATTCTCAGGACTTATAATCCCAGGAAAGACTCTACCATTTTTACACGGAAAACCGGAATCTGAGGAAACTGAAACACAAGTCAAAGTGGGAACTTATTGTTAAAGTAACAACGCCAAGTGTAAGAGGCCTCCACAAATGCCTTTATTTCTCTGAGCCAGCAGTCTGTGACCCTAAAGATTGGCGTGTTGTACATTTTGAATTCTATATTATTTCATTATTAACAATGAACTAATACGTATATATTGACATGTGAAGATTAATATGTGACAATTGCTAGTGGATATCCAATTCATTTGAGGTTGGCAACCTCAGCATATAAAATGATTATTTCATGAACCACCACTGCAAGGGCTGGTGACTGCTTCATTGCGAGTTTCTTATAAAGAACCAAAAGCAGAGGTAGTCCCAAGTTCCGTATGGAGCAGGGAGGGAATGATGAAAGAAATGATGTACATACTTGTTATATTATTAACCTTTCAACCAGTGTAAATGTAAAACATATTCACTCTAAATAAAATGAAAGTTTCAACCTTTTTAACCGGTGTAAATGTAAAACATATTCACTCTAACAGTAATGAAAATTTACAACCTTTTCAACCGATGTGAATGTAAACATATTCAAACTATATTGATAACATTGTCAACTAAAGTTAAATATAAAACTATTCATTTTAAATGTAAAGATAGTTTTTCGCCCACTGAGATTAAGATTAATTCTCAAGAGGGTAAAGGTTCTGAGATAGATGGGATGGTGGAATAGGACGATGGGGGCACATACGTATGTGTCGTGAAACTCTATACTCAGAGGGTTTGTGTCTCTCTTTTGCCATTCTAGTTGGTGGTACCAGTTGAGGGTACTATTTCTGGAACAAGTGAGGGTATAAGTGGCCTGAAGTCGACGGTAGACACCATCATCAGACGGGTCTTAGAGACGCGGGACCAGCTTTGCAGTTACTCCCTGATTCTAGTTGGAACGTGTTGCAACTCTTAATCTTGACCAGGCACGTGAGCGATCCAGTCACATATCTGCGAAGAACCAAAACACCAGCGGGAGCAGAAACCCCAGCAGATAAGTGTACACATAAAAGCTGCCAAGTGAAACTTCCCCTTATATAATTCCTCATTAACACCATATGATGATGATCAATTTTTGTAAGTGATTATTCAATTTTTTTATTTATATATATCCAAATATAAAGTTGATTTAGTCATTTTGAATGTTTTGTATCCATATGTCTCATCCAATTTAATAAATACAGCCAATCAAAGCTACTAAATAATAATAAGAGGAAATTCGCTGAATTAATTCAGCTGGGGGTTTTAACGAGCTACCAAATTATAAGATAACCCAATCCTTCACAAAAGATGTCGGCAGATCCTAGAGTTAACGTGCTCAGCCAATGCAGCGTTGTTCTCGCTTTTCTGAATATCTTGTGAAACTCCCTGGAGGTAGAAGCATCATTATCCATCTACCTACAACTCAGCCAAGAGTAATCTTGTGCGAAGGTAGACACCTTTGAAGACCCACATTAGTTACTCTTGAGTTTTGGCCACTGTTGGACCACTACTGCAGAGCTAAGGGGAGGCAAACCGTGACAACCGGTATTGGCTTGTTCCGTCCCCCGGGGATATCTGATGAGACAAAGAAAGAATAAGGCTATTGCTCCATCGGGTAGTCATGGGAGGCATCTAATATAAGGTATTTCAAACGGCTGGCAATCTTCTTGGATCATTAGTCCCTGACTGACAAAGCAGTCAGTGGCCATCACGCCTAGTGGTGGCTTGTAGGGCAGCACCAAACTGTGCCCATTTTGCTCGGTCGGTGGCATTCCTTCGTGCCGTGCCCCAACTCTGGTTCATGCTTTGCATCTCAGCCTCTACTGTTCTCCTCTAAGTTGTCTTTGATCTGGCTCTCCTTCGCCGTCTATCTGGGGTCCATAGCATAGCAATTCTAGTGATGGCATCAGGGTCCCTTCTGAGAACATGGCCAACCCATGTCCAGCGTCTGCCCACAATGATGGTATGCATGCCTTTTTTTGGCAATTTTATCATATATGGAAACCACATCTGCTGGAGCTCATGGAACGCCGTGGTGCAGGCTTTCTGCTGGGGTATCCAAATGCACATAGCCGGACTTAGTAATTGTGTGGCCCGATTCGGACCATTATGGCGGGGCCTCCTGGGGTTAAGATTATAGTTCAGTTGTAACATGTTTTATGTCAAAATGTAGGTAATACGTGTAGATGTTGTTTCTTTTTTATAATACAGTATGATAACATATATTCCGGAATACATAACCTAAAATAATCTTTATTCTTTATTTAGGTAGAAATGAAGAACAGTGAGGTGGAGCTTTTCGATGCCATCCAAATAAGACGTTAGGGTTAAGATTAATGCTATAGTCTAGGGTTAGGATTCCTAAAACTAACCGTAACCCTCACCCCATATTTCTGAGTCTCTGAATTCTTTTTTTTTAAAGTCGTATTGAACACACCATCCTACTGTTATTCAGTTCAAGTCTTCCTCACCCCCCCCTCCCCCCCCCCCCTCCCCCCATCCCCCCTCTCTGCTGAGAGCCACGCACCGGTCATTGAAGAATTCGGGTTTCCCCGATGCAGGGTTTCTTCAATTTTCGTTGCGCGGGCTTTATAGGTGCGGTGTGAAGGATGACGTCAGAGTTGGAGGTGTGACGCCAGAGAAAGATGTTGATCGGGACGTGGAGGGACAAGGTGTCAGTTTTTACTTTTCAAAGCTGGAGGTGGGAACCCGAGTCTGGGCCCACTGTGAGTTCGGGGCCCGATTGGGTCAAATCGGCGAAATCGGCCTAAGGCCGGTTCTGCATATGTAGTGGTAGTTCTGTGCCACGCAAAGAGCGAAAAGGGTGATGATGTATTTAGCGTGGGGTAGGCAGCTTAACTAGCGTTGTTGTCCGTTTTGTACAGGGTGATTGAAAAGTCACTACACGTGTTTTTAAACATTTTTACGAGTATATCCTCTGGTGTATCCATTCGATATACATGAAACAAACGGTTTGGTGTGGTGTGGTTTGGTGTGGTGTGGTTTGGTTTGGTGTGGTTTGGTTCTAACCACCATCTTCATTGCACACGGACAACTCCATCAGTGCTCCGATCTCTTATCTTAGATCACACAAGGATGATCTCAGCACAGTGCACGAACTCCGTAGCACCGGCGAGGATCCCAATGTGTGTATACAGGAATCACAAAGTCTATAAATATTTCTGTGATGAGTAGGTTTCCTAATTAAAAATGTGTTCCATGGTCGATAGTCTTCACAGGAGCATCAAATGGATACATAGCCTTCATAGGACAATCAAAGGGATGGATAAACTTCATAGGACAATCAGAGGGGATCCATATCCTTCATAGGACAATCAAAGGGGTACACAGCCGTTATAGGAAAATCAAAGGGATACATAGCCTTTATAGGACAATTAACGGGGTCCACATCCTTCACTGGACAATCAAAGAGGTCGATAGCCTTCATAGGACAATCAAAGGGGTCGATAGCTTTCATAAACCAATCACAGAGGACAATGAAAAGGGTCCATAGCATAAGTAAGGTTTGAGAAACCTTTCTCTAGAGTATAAAAAAGGGGGTCAGAGAGGACGTATAGAGACAGAGAGAATTAGACAGAGAGGAGAGAGAATATAGAGAGATAGACGTGTATATACAAATATATATATATATATATATATATATATATATATATATATATATATATATATATATATATATATATATATAGAGAGAGAGAGAGAGAGAGAGGCAGAGAGGGACAGAGAGAGAGAGATAAAGGGATCATAGTGCGCAGCCTTTGTCTAGCAACGATAGTTTGCTGAGTCAATACACACGGTGGTCGCATGTCCCAAGAAGAATAGAAAACAATAAAACAATGACATGTTATTTCTTTAAAACAAAAAGCACCCAAACTAAACACAGGAATTTCAGCATTGGCTGCAGCTATATTTTTGAATGCCTGAGGTTATTGATCCCCTCAAAATTCATTTAACAGCATCATCGTAGCAGACTGCAACGCCTTTCCTGCGAATTGTATTGTGACCTTTGAACTAATTTATCTGAACAACATTCACAAGCTTCCAAGTGTTGCCGCTTCTATAATAGCAGGCTCCAACCGGACATTGAAACCTG